>VUQG01000162.1:0-11486 GCA_015106755.1 Etia nguti
CGCGCACACGCACACACACACTCACACACACACACACACACACACACACACACACACACACACACACACACACACATCGACCCATGAGTCAAAGAATGTCCAGGAAGTAGCTTGTTCCCTGATCCAAGAGCTATTAATCTTCCGAGTCAATTCTTATATAAAAGACTGAATCAATAACACGAAAGTGATGTCAGCTTAAGGTGGAGAAAAACACTTTCGGTTTACAGTGTCTTGACTGCAATAGAGCACAAATGTATTAGAAAAAAAAAGACTGGGTGGTGAATCAGCTGGAAGACTCAGTATCGTATGCTATATTTGGTACAATGTTTTTTTAGAGATGAAGTGGAACAGTTACTGGTTAGTGAATTTCAAACTAGGCCAAGTCCATGACTAATCTAACTAAGATCTTAATTGCCTTTCATCTCGTTGTGTGAGTGAGTGAAATTAAATAAATGAACTAAGACTGAATGTCATATATTTACTTTATTTGGTGCATTTCAAAGTAAACTTCATGCCCTTCTGAGAAAAAGCAGAGAATATGAAACTATAATCTATATTCTACAGCTACAGTTGAAACCAGAAGTGCAGTGAGCACTATAAGGTTTTCATTTCACCTTTCTGAGGCTATGATCCATTAATGCAAAATCCTTTTTGAACCATGCAACAGCTTCGAATTGATTTTTGCAAATTAAATAAGGCTTGAGTGGAAAGTAGTGGTTTTTCTTTTTTATCTGATCTCAACCTCTCAGCCCTCACCCTCTGGATCCAAGTATGTCTGGCCAAAGCAGAGGAAATGTAGTGATGCCCCACATGCCGACCACAACGATGGACTAACAAAGCATGTGGATACAGATGAGGAGTTTGATGATAGTAGCCTATCTACCATATTTACATCTGAGGTACAGTTAAGTGTACAAAAAGTCTAGTGATATTAAACATAAAGGCTCAGGCAAGCTTTAGGTCCAGTTATTCCCTGTGGCACTGGGCAGGTTGTAGGCATTTAATTCGGCAGCTGAGCCTCAAATTTCAAACATTAAATCAATCCCAGTGCACACCAAACACTTCCGACAGTGACTGATTTCAAAATAAAACCTTTGTTAAGGGAGGCGCAAAAAGCATCTTTAACACGATACCCATGCAAAGCAGAATTCCTTTCCAGCAGTGACTGGAGACTTAGCACGACTCTTATATGCTTTTGAAAGGGCAAAGGTTACATGAGTCATGATATTATAAAAAAAATAAAATAAATAAAAATATAAAAATTTCTCTTCAAATAAAAATCGCATCTCTGAAATCCTTAAAAATTCTATTCTTAAGTACAATAATGTCTTTTAGATGGCGACATTATTTTTAAGTAGACACATTTTACAGCCTACTTCTCTTTTGAAACCTCTTCCGCTCTCACACTGGTTATTTCTGCCAGCCTGTCACTACCAGAGCTCCGCATCCAGCAGCGTTGCTTTATACGTCTGAGCGGACAGATAGTGCAGACTAGAAAAGCCGCGTTGTCGTGTATGAATGGTAATTTTGCATCACAGAAGCAAATAAAGGAACTGCTCCATTGAATTAAAAGAAGCATAAATATGAATTTCTGTATACTGAGTCTGTGAATAATGCAGCCTGATGAGATTGTGTATCAAGTATTTCCATTCAGATGTTAGGCTACTGACATTAAGAGTACTATTTAATTGCATATCTGAAGTTATTCCACAGTAAAACAGCAATATTTACCAACCTTGTTCTGGGTCCCAGTTAACTTGTTTTCTCGGGTTTTCTATTGGGAATTTCATCTCTAGGTTTGGCTCAGTGAAAACGCAGGTAAAATCAGTCAGCGTGATCACAAAAATACAGGAAAAAAATAGACAAATCACAAGAAATTCATCCCCTTTATCTTCGACACATCATCTAATCATCGAAGTGGGAGTGAATTGCACAGAGGAATAAACGCATCGCAAAACCGCATTGTCTGTCTTCCTTTCTTGCACCCCCTCCTTTTTTTTCTTCTCCACCTCGCCTGGACGCGTGGTGTTCGCCTGACAGACTGACAGAGATACGTGTGGCACCTTTCACTGAACAGTGGCACCACTCCGCGGTCCAAACCACTTCCAAACTCACACTAGAGCACGCACGCAAATGGTCCGGTCCAGAAACACAGCCGGAGTGTGACCCAACCGAGCAACTTTACGCACGCGTTACACCGGCAGCGAGAACAACGAGGGAGGATGCTGTCCCCTCCCTTTAATTCAAATAAGCGCTCTCCTCCACCTGCCTTCACTGTTAACGTGCATCAACCTTTTAGTCAGAGGTTTTTTCTCTCATTTGTGTAATCCGATTTTCAATACTCACTCTTATATTTTCCCCCAAAACCAGATGATCCTATTATCGTTACCGTAACCAGCATCTGACCACATGGCGCAAAGATGATCACCAAATCAGAGGCAGACTTAACCCATTACATCATTCACGCACGTGAGGAAAACTGTATTATTTATGAGCTTCAGTGGTACAGGCAGGTCACCACTTCCGTCAGACCCCCCCCCCAAATCATATACTATAAATCTGATAATTTCGCGGGATGACAGTTTAAACAGGGGGAAATGAACAGTCTCATTATCTATATGTTATGTAAAAGCGCCCCGCAATACACACATGTACAAGATCAGAAATGGATCATTTAATAAGAGAAGATGCGGTCTTATAGGAAAATCGAAATAAATCATCGTGTGGATACACTGCAAATAAACAAATATATATTGTTGTAAATTGACGTCTTTACAATCTTAAATGATCAAAGTCAGCTCTTTGGGCATCAGAAAAACATTGATAACTTTACAATAAAGTTATTGTCCAATGTAGTCATTGACCAGTTCTCCTTTGAACTTATAGTAAATTCAAGTGCCAGTAAAATATATTGCCTGTCACACTATAGTCTTTTGTTGGTAAATGACGCAAGGGGTTAAAAGTTAAATCAAACAATGCAAGGAACATAAGAGAATTAACAATATGATGCTGACAGAATGTTCTCGTGGCCAACACGTACTCAGTTGAATCATAACTTATATTTGTGGTACTGTATTTTCCCACATTTTACTGTAAAACGAGGCCACTGAGGATTTGGCTTTTTATGATAACAGCACACCATGGTCAGATTTTGTTTGCAGTAATGAAGAAGAATGGCTACCATTAATGTCATGCTTATTGATGATTTTGGTGCAACTGGAAAGGATCTAGTGACCCACAAGGTGAATAAATTATAATGTTTGCTCTTAATAGCCACACGAAAACAACCAGAAAGCTGTTTTAGTCCATTGGAGGCAGTATTCTGTCTGCAAAGCCACAAAACACATTAACCTCACCCACCACAGTAGAAAAAAAGTTATACAAACACATAATGCATTTTGAAATGAAAAGAAAACCTTTCAGTAAAGCAAAGATATGGCTGAAATCTGTCTGGCTCCTGCTCCTGTTTTTCTCACTGTCACACTGTTAAGACTACCAGGACACTTAAATGTTATTTTTAATACCTGAGCTTTTTCAGCCAGGATTTAACAAAATGTTATTTAGAGAGAAATGCTTCAAACCGGGGGATCTATGGCGGGATGGGGGACTTATTTTTGGAGCCCAAACACTGTCTTTCAAGGATGATTTCTCACTTGATGACCTTTGAGAGGGTCAAGTGGTCCTGAATTTACGACTGTATATGTTTTCCTGCTTTGTATACACTGGCTCCACTTGCTCCCCCTGTTAGTCTGTAACTCCACACCCAGAAATCCCAGTGCTGAAACACAAATATTCACAGGGGATGTTTGTCAGGTTGTCCATTATTATCTTGTGCATGTTCCATAGTGCATGTCATATCTTTATCATATGTGCTGTACTCTTCAGAGAGTTGCGATAACATTTGGCATATTCGATTTAACCAAGTTTGGATTTAAAGGCGTTTTTCTTATGTCGTCATTTCGATTCAGTTTTCTCATTCAAGTGTTGGGTGTGTGTGCGTGCTCCCGTTGTGCATCAACGTGATGACGACAGCAATCATAGCAACCAGCATGGCGACGGGGAAGCGTTATTTCGCTCTGCATTTGCTAAGTTTGCTAAACCTTTGATAGGTTATTACTTCTACGATACTTGATTATATTACTACGTCAGCATGTTTACAGTTAAGTACAGTGAAGTTTCCGGATTCATCCGAGCTCTGCCATCTCTGCCTCAGAATATTTCCGAGGATAGGATATGCTGAGTGTACTATTATGGACTCAAGAATAGGTATGCTAATGCTATTAGCATTGGTTAGCCATGTAGCGGATAATGAGTCGGGAGACGTTAGCACATTTTAGCTTTTGCTTAAGCAGCTACCTAAAGATAAGCTCGTGTCCACCGTGTTCACTGTTAATAATATGGCTTCAAGTCTGTCAGCACAGTGGTTACTAGTCACATTGTCTGTACCGAAAAACAGCTTTTAAAACGATGCTTCAGTAAAGCCAGCTTACGTTTAGTGACATTTTTTAACCTGTTAAATCTTTATTCGTTTTTTCCTGTTTCTGGTTTGAGATCCACTATATCAGCTTAGTACTGTCCTCTATAAACTTAAAACCACTATGTACTCTTATTGTTTGCTGGAGCTTCATCTTATTTTATTTTCAGTGTTATTCAAGCATTTATTTCAAATTATGTTAACACTTTTGATTATTTAATATTTTTATTTGTAGACAGTCAGTCTTATGAGCATTAAAATCTATAGCGCAGAATGTACCCAGAATTGTTTTGGAACCCCCTAATAGTATATTGCCAGGTCCAAAAGAAAATACTGAGTACTGTAATATGTGATTTGTTAAATGATCAAAAAATACTAGGAAATACATAGATTCCTGTTAAATAAATTAACACTGCCTTTACTGTATGTGGAGTGAGGAAAACCTTGCTCTTGCAAACTTGCTGTTTTAGTTATCTAAAAATATTTAGTCTTGAGAAGCTCTGTGCACTACATTCATATAAAATGAAATGATAAATGAACAGTTTTTAAGTATAAAAAAATGATAAAGTGTGAGTCATAGCACTTTCTGTACATTTTAGGGAGTGTGTCATCTGGACTGGGGTACAGCCCTGGTGTGAGAGGAAAGGCTTTGAAAAGTAGTCGTAAGTATTATTACGTGCTCAAGAGTACTGGTCATCTGTAAGAAGAGCTTAATTTAATAGTGTATCATATATTGTTTTGTGTTTTTAGCTTTCTGTCCACGCTCCTCCAGCAAGTTGACACAATCCATCATTAAAGACCACATGGTGTCTCATTACAAAAAGATTTACTCAGCTAAAGGTGAGCTGCCTGGCAGGTATATTTTACAGTTGTGGTCAGAGGTTTACATTGATTCATAATGGGAATGAATGTCATGGTAATTTGGGGCAGTTAATGATTTATTTGAACTGTTCTTTTTTCAGGGTGCATTGATTTCAAAAGTATACATACACTCAGATAGATACACTAACTTAAATTTCTTAATAAGTCGTGCTGAAGGTTCTTTTAATTTGACAAGGTCAAAGCCTATTAACGTCTCATTGGTGATCATGATTGACAACTGGTAGTTTTTCTTTGGAGAAGAATGTTTTTTTGACAGCACTCATTAGATTGATCGATATTCAGAACAATGGGAAAGTCCAAGGAACCCAGTCAAAAGGTTTTATGGTTAGATCAGACAAAGATTAAGCTATTTGGCCACAATGACAAGATGTAGGTTTGGAGGACTAAAGTGAGGCTTTCAGTCTTAAGAACACTGTACCATTTGTCAAGGATGATGGTTGTAGCATTGTGCTCCTGAGCTGTTTTGCTGCCGGTGGTACTGGTATACTGCACAAAGAGGATGGAATAATAAAGAAAGAGGACTACCTCCAAATTCTTCAACTTCACCTCAAATCAACAACCTGATCATTGAAGCTTGGACACAATCGGGTATTCAAATGGGACAATGATCTAAAATACACATCAAAACTGATTTTGGGATGGGTAAAGCAAAGCAAAGCCCCAGCCTCATAGAAAATGTGTGAACTATGTATAAAAGCTGGTTCTGTACCAGGAAACCAACATGTGAATGAACTCAACCAATTCTGCCACTAAGAGTTGTCAGATATCCACCAAGAATTGTACCAGAAGCTTTTTGGTGGCTACCTAAAGGATCTGGTCCAGGTGCAACATGCTAAGGGATATTTAACCAAATACTGATGTAGATTTATGTATATATTTGAGCCTGTGTGTATACTTCTGACCCTGCGTGGATCAGAGAAAATCCTAAATAAATTCCACCTATGCACAGATTCTTATGTTTTACGTGTCATCCTTACAGTCTAGACTAAAATTAAAACGTACAAAGAAATCATTAAAAGCTAAAATTATCATGAAATTCGTTCACATGATGAGTGTATGCAAACATCAGACCAAAACTAAGTATTGTGTTTAATTCTGTTGTGTAATAATACTAATAATTTCTACCTTATCCACCAGCTGCCATTGATACCTCAGTACCCAAAAGCTTGCTGTATAGTGTGAAGTGTAAGTATACATATATAGCCATACTCTGTTCTTATGATTCATACAGCAGGAGATATGGGGACAAAATAACTTTAGATTGTGTCATCAGTTTAGATAATAATGAGTCAAGTAATACCATAATTAGCAGTGCATATAATAAATAAATAAGAGGTAAATAAAGTAAAGTCTATGGTTTGCTGCTGGTGATAGTTCAGCAGCACAGAGAATTGTATCTACTGTGTCCCTTCAGTTGTTTTAATACGTCTTTACAGACAATGACCAGATCAAGCAGGATCGGTTGAGGAAAAATGGTCGTCCTGAGTCGGCACCTGGACAGAGGAATAGCAGAACCTCATACTCTTCATCACAGGTAAGAAATTCTGGCGTTGTCATTGATCATTCCTTCATGTGATGCTAACAAATATTTACTAGCAGATTTCAAGGAAATGCAAAGCCAACTTTATTTGCTTGAAATCTTTTTCTGTCTACACAACAACAGATTCACCCCATGTGTATTTTTTAGAGCAGATTATCTGTGCAGTATGATGACAGCACCTACCTTTGCTCGAGGAGCTCCTTGGTCTCCAGCCCTAGGTTCAACACCACCTTTAAAGTAAATGAGATAGTTTATCCATCGTGCAAAGTCAGCTCTCATCTCACTCGCCCAGCATCAGAATTGAAGTATCAGAACCCGGAGGCAGCTTTTCGAAGAAAGTCGTCAGCTTGTTCATTGGCAGCTTCTGGAAATCAGAGTTCCTACAAAAATTTCCAGGACCCTGTCCGGAAGACATACAGCGGAGACTTGCTACTGAGTCATTCACAGCACTTTACACAAGACAAACCTTTCACTCCTAAGACCTTAAAATCAGATAAGAGCTCATACCTGTCAAAATATCGCTACTACAGAGCACCACAGAGAAAACCTACTCAGGACACCAGCAACTCAACATCGTTTCAGCAGGAGATGTGTGATGGAAGGTAACGGCTGAATGTCTTGATGAGACTGCAGATCTAAAGATGTGTCTTGGGAGATTTTTTCAGCATGTGCAGCTTGTGTCTTCACGTGTCTTTTGGTTGTTTTCATACAGCATAAAGAACAAGGACTGCACAGAGGATGTTGATGAGCCATCTCAGGTAATTTTGATTTGATTAATAATGCATACATATCACAATATCTCGGTAATACTTTTATTATCTTTTGTTCCTTTTAAAACTTGCCTAAAGCAGAAGGCAAAACAAAAGCATTTACAGGCTAAAGAGTACAGAATCTATTTGATCACAAGAAAGCTTTGACAGAATTGAATTACACTTCCCATTTTCCAGCCTTCTTCTCTTTTTTCTCATTTTTTTCTACAGGGATTTATTACAGAACATGAGTGGTTTGAGGATGAGCTTAATGGCACATATTCATCATCAAGACAAAAGAGTCGAGCAGCCAAGGGCAGAGAACGCAGGATTTTCGACTCCTCGTCCAGGTGAGCTCATGCAGTAGAAAAGGACATTGTATTTTATTATTTATTTAATTACTTTCTGGGTAAGATTCTTGTGTGTTTAAATTTCATCTTCTAGGGTCTCACCAGAAAACAGGAAATCTCCCAATATGATGAGAGTGTCCACAGAGTAAGTTCACCGACCTCCTGATTAGTAGACATAGACACATTTTAACAATCTAAAGTAATACATTATCTAATAAATGAATTATTCTGTTTTGTTGAGGAACAGAGAAGAAGAATTAATGTACCTTGAATTCATTTCCGCTGTGACAGAAGATATCTTGTCCAGGGGACACATTTCTGACAGGTTGAAACATTTTAATTTCTGTGTCATAGTTAGATGACAAATGTACAGACGTTTGCACACCTTGTTAATAACTTTGCATGTGTCTGATAAAGGAGTTGGTGGTTAAATAGTAGCTATGACAGTCTTATTTTGAGTAATTACTGACATGTAAGTGTCTGTGTCCTCTGCAAGGGTCCTAGACCGTGTGTTAAATCTGCACATCGACATGAATCGTCATCAACTGGATGAGGTCAGCATGTAATTTCATGCATAATACGAACATTTTAGGCAAGTCATGTTCATGGCTTTTTAAGCTGTTCTTATGAGCCCGTTCTTTGCTTGTTTTTAGGGTAAAATGCGCCACCTGTTGGAAGTGTTGCGTAAAGACTTTGGTGAACCAACCAACATATCCAACTCCAATGCAGAGCTTAAAAAAAAGGAAAATCATCTGCTTGATAGCCTCCTACCATGTCTCCAATCAGTGGGAAAATATGTAAAGACCAAAGAAGACAATGACTTGTTCCCTTATGTGTCCCCGATTAAACACTGTGATTTCTCAGCTTATACTGATCCCTTATTGGCTTCTACGCCCTTACGCTCTCCTACAAGAACTGCTTCTCAAACTGAAATAACTGAAAAAGATAAGAAGGGTGACAGTGAGGGAAAGTTTATTGACTCTTCTTTGGTCAGTGAGCATGTCACTGATAATACCTCAGCCAGTGAAGAGGACTTCCATCTAATAGGTACAACTGTTACAACCAGCGCCCACAGTGAAACCCAGGAGTATTCTGCTATAGCCAGCGATCAAGAGCAAGCTGATGGACAGACTAAAGAGCTTGAGGATCTAGGGAAAAGTTTGTCAGAGTCGTTGCATGTGTCCAGCAATACACACTGTGACGCTGCCAGTGAGCAACATTCAAATACAGGGGCTTCTGGCAGCGATGATGAATTTTAAGTTTTTATTGTACTGTGGGATTTTATGTCTGTCTACATTTTTACCGAGTGAAGTGTGTTCCAGAGAATGAAGCGATAAGTCACATTTTTAAAAGGTGTCATATAAAAAGAAATAACACTGGTTATTTATGAGCCTCACTAAAGAGTGTTGTACTTCTGCTTTGTTTTCTATGAATTTTTAACAACAAAAGCACAATGAAAATGTCACAAAAATAAGTCTGAGCTTTAAAGTTCTCATTTAGGATGGGGATAAGCTTGATCACTGTAGTGGCTGAGCTGCAGTTTACCTCTGCAGTTAGTTTCAGTATACTGCCCTATCAGTTTTAAGTACGATGTAGCACAAGTTAACATTTTCAGATAAGGTGTGAAGTGTGTTCAACCTGAAAATTCCACTGTTACCAGAAAGTGTCTTTACAACTGCAATAAAATTTGCTTTTCATTCACTGCTTGCTTCTGATTATTGGGACTATCATTGAGGTTCTTAACTTGGGAAATATTGCAAATGGGAAACTATGAAATATAATCTACTATATATAATCTATTTTATGTACACTTCACAGGTAATCTGCAATATTCTACTGTTCAGTTATACATGTCTATGTCCTCAGATATAGACATACTTAAATCTTATATAAGCTTTATTTAATAACTAATTTATCAAAACTAATGTGCAACATCCTCAAGTCAATTCTTATTGTTTAAATCCTTTAAAGACATACCAGTGTTTACAGTGCTTAATACATTTATATATAGATATATATATTATTTTGTCAGTAAAGGTATTATATTTATCTGTTATTTAATTTTTGTGCACTGTGTCAGGGAGTGTAAATGTAATTTCGTTATGCTTGAATCTTGAAACTATTTATTGAGCAATATCGTGTGTTTGCCATTACAGCTGTCGACTAAGCTATGGGTCGATGTAAAAAGTAAACAGACAGGTCCTCGCCAGCAGTGCCTGACAGCTGTCCCATTTCTGGCATTTTCACTGCTGGGCATTCCAGCTGTCTGATGTCATCGCTCTGAAAACCTGCATGTATCCTTCCGCCCCAGAGGTACTACAATAGATTTTAAACCGTTTGCTTATAAAAATACACTTAACCAGCTAGCTTGTATAAATGTTGAGTTGAGTTGGTGTTGATTTCAGTGTAGTCCAGGAATGAATTGAAGGCTGAACAAACAAACGCGAAAGCAATAGCGCCGCGGATGAAGACCGAAACACTTGTTGCTCTTCTAATCCCAGGAAGCGAAACACGCTTGGAACTTGGAGTGAACACTTGGACCAAAAGGCATGGGGGCTCTGTTAGTTTGGATCCAGAACAAACTACAGACAAACAAACTGCCTCTTATTCTAATAGTTATCCAGTAAGCAGCAATCCATTGACTTTGGTGGTGGAATCACTAAGGACTGACCAATAGTTGGACTACCAAGTTGCATCTGGTGGCTAACGGTAACGTTGATGTTTTTTTCCCCCAAAATATTTACCGGGGGCGACGTCAGCTTCCCAAGGGTCTCGTCTATTTGCTGGACGTTAGCGGGCTAGCGTGAACGCTAATTCCAAGCCAGTTGTAGTGAATGTAATGGATTTTCCTAAAGTGACTTAAAAGCAGCTAGATAGTCCCAAAATAGCAAATATGTAGACCAAGCGTTTTTAATTGTAGCAGTAAAGAAAGTCGAGTTGTAACTATTAATAATTTGAAATATAATGGATGCATGGTTTATGATTTTGAAGTGCCTGCTGCTTATAGAATCGGTCGCACTTGTCGGTGTTTGGATCAAACTATTCGTCGGAAAGTGATTACTGTAGCCATAGGCGTAGTAAAATGACCATTATCAGCAGTAAGTGCACAGGTCAGGGGGGACATCCGTAGGATATGCCCTTTCTGCTATGCCCAGATTGTTAAAGAACTCGAGAGGTGGAGGAATTGTAACGTTACTCAGACCCCATTGCTGTCAAAATGAAGCATTAAGGGGATTACTTTACGGTAATCCCCGTGTTAGTCTAGTCTTAAGGGTAAGTATCGTAACATATTCTTTAGTGATGAGTAAGGTCACGCTCTTAAAGCTAGTTTTGGTTGTGGTTTTTGGATGCTCGTGTGATTGATTTTTCCGTCTAACTTTTCAGACCTGTGTGCTGATGATGAACCCCCTGACTTGTTACATTATCACAACTTTGTGGACATCAAGGAGAATACTTCCTCTGGCCTGAGTGGCGAAACCCCCCCCCCCCCC
>VUQG01000163.1:3866-20852 GCA_015106755.1 Etia nguti
CAGGAGAAAGGAAGTTCAGGCAGAGCTGCACAGGGCTGTAAAAGGCCCTTAACCCATCAGCACGACCAGTATGTTATCCTTTGTGCAACGAGGAACAGGATGAGCATTGCCAGAGGGTGGCATGAGGACCTCTCTAACAGCCCCTGTGTTCACTGCCTGGAACTGTGGAGCCTGACCGACATTTGCAATAGAATACCAGAATTGGCAGGTCCATAGCTGAGAGCAGGTTCACCCTGAGCACATGTGACACATGGGAAAGAGTCTGGAAAAGCTGTAAAGTACATTATCGTGCCCGTAACATCGTTCAGCTTGATCAGTTTGGTGGTCACCCTGACTGCCATTAGGTATCAGGATGAAATCCTTGGACCCATTGTCAGACCATGGTCTGGTCCAGTGGGTCCTCGGTTACTCCTAGTGCAACACAGTTTGAGTTCCTGTAATGAAACTTCACCAAACTGAACAAGCCTGACACATTTTTTTTAAATTACAGTTATAGAAAAAAATAATTAAAGTCTAAGTAGACTTCAGAAATAGAAGAAATGGTAAGAAAACTGCCTAAGAGAGTCCAGGCTGTGCTGTAGAATAAAGGTGGTCATACCAAATATTGACGTTCAAGCTAGTAAGAATTGCACACCCCTTGTTTTTGCCTTATCTACTGTATTTCCATTTACGTTTGACAATGTTTTGATAAATTGCTGTACCTATTTCCTATTTTTCAAGCAACATATAAAGAATTGAAGGCTGACTCAAGACTTCTGCGTAGTACTGTACTTGAGGAATTTAATGAAAAATCTGTAAATGGTTTCATTGATTAATATCCATTTACTTTATATATATTTATATATATATGATATATATATATGTAACATGAGCAGAGGCACGGAGTATCACACTTAAGTGTGCGTGAGTATCAAAAATTTGTAAGAGGACTTAATTTTTCACAGTCTATTTTAGTTTTTGATGAAGAAATTACATATGTTATATGTTATATGTTGTTCATCTGAGGTTGTATTTAAATCATTTTAGAACCTGCTAAGGTGCTAAAAGACAAAAAACAACAATACAATTTTGTTTTTAACTTTCTCCTGGCTGCCTACTGCACTAATGGTTGTCCATCTATCATATATAGTTTTTATGCGTAATATTGCATCTTCTTTGATTTCAGCAAAAACACTGCTGGTTTCCTGTCACAAAGATACACATTTAAACATATGCAAAGAGACTCACCGATGTAATGTTGGCAGCAGCCACCATTTCTCTGTTTCTGACCAATCTGCTGCAGAGGATGACTGTTACCAATGCAACTATACACACACCAAGGTCTGGGCACAGAAGACGTGCCACTCTCCAAGGGTCATCCAAGGGAAGCCTATGACACACAGTCACATATAAGGCTGTTACAATTATAGGATAAATAAAGTATTTCTCGTTTCATCTCAACTCATCTAAAACATTTCATAGATATCATATATATATACACAAAATATATCCACATTGCCTGGTGGATCTATGGATGAATGGATATCATTACAATCCAGAGTTCTTTTAGGAACACTGGATTTTTGCAAATGTTATTTGACACATTACTGCAAATCAAGGAAAAACCCAAAAAGTTAGATACATGATGACTAATAGAAGACAATTTCTTCACCAAATCAATACAGAATGCTAAAAGATGAATGTTTACAGGCAACAGTGATTTAAGGTTGTCTCCTGCCAAGTTCATGCTAATCTAATGAGTTTTATCAAGAAGGTGTCTGATCAGTGCTAACTTCATACTACACCTTTACCAAAACAGCATATAGTGCATGTGACAAAGATGCACACTGACAAGAAGAAGGTGTCTTGCAACAGATGCTCTGGTCCCTAATCGTTATCAAAGAGTGAGTTTGGGATAACACAAAAAGATAGAAGACAGGCAGCCTTAAGTTCATAGAAGTGTTGCAACTTCTCCAAGATGATTGAAACAAACTGAAGAACAGCCAAGTACCTTGAAAAACTGCATGCAATTCTACCAAGTGATGGTGTAAATGCAAAAGGTGCTTACATTAAACTAAATTGAATTAAATGTAATTTAATGTTCAAATAAAAAGTATTAATGGCAGTGTTTTAAAATGAGCATCTTCATTTCAGTATTTTTTCCTCAGGCGTCTATTCAGTTCAATTTATTTTTAATTCTCTTATTTATTTACCGTAAAACTTACAACAACTAAAATAATACAGAGAAAGGCCAAACAAGCAGTTGACCCCCCTATGAGCAAGTACATTGCAAGTGCAAAGGAAAAATTCCCTTTTAACACAAAGAAACCTCTGGGAGAACCAGGCTCAGGGAGGAGGCAGCCATCTGCCACGACTGGTTGAGGGTGAGGAGAAAAGAAGAGAGCGGTGGGAGGCTTTGCGTTTACTTGTAGGCTACCTTTACCTATTATTTCCCACAATCAACCCATCAATGACAGTGGCAGGGATAAATGGTGCCACTCGTGGAATTAGTTATATAGTTACCTACCTTGACAATCCTATATGTCTGGTTATGGTATTCCATTGTGAACAGTTATCACCTATTGCAGTGTTGAGAGGAGGATATGTATATAGTACTGTCTGGAAGCAGATATGAGCCAGTACAAATAGCAGACTGGTGCAGAATATTGCTCTGATAAACCGTCCTGTGTGACCTAAAAGAAAAAGATAGGAGAGATACAAAAACTGTTAAATGTACTAAAAAATGCAGCATAGATAAAACCATATATTCTACCAAGATAATAAATCTTCTATTTAACAGACATGGAATAAGTATCTTATGCAAGACACTGAATCCCGAAAACATCACTGACTTTCTATAGTCTCTGATTGCCACATCACTGCAAATTACTTCCAGTGTGTACACAGCTTTAGACAGTGGATTAATTACTGAACTACTCTCTATTAGTAATACGTTTGTTTTCTTACTTACACATTTTTTCTTACTCATGTTTTGGTTGTTTTTGTTTTGTTTGCCAATTAAAATTGACATTGTTTAAACAATGATGCTGAATGCACCAGTGATACAACATCATGCTGTATATCTATATCCGATGCCACATCGGACTGATTGAAATGAAAATTATGAACCTTCAGAGAGCTGAATTCAAAGATATCCCAAAATCAAAATGAAAAATGATGTGCAGACATCTTCATTTTGCTGAAGTTTTATTACAGGAAATGGTTATAAGAAATGGTACTCGGTAGTTTATGTGGTACCCACGTGCTTAATGGTTTGATACCATTTCTATTTGACAGTATATACCAATATCATCAGCATACATTTTAATATTATCTACACAACACAGGTGGTAAATCATGAATATACAGGGAAAAGAGAAGAGGGCCTAGGATGATTCTTAAGGAAGACCTGTATGTACACAAAGAGCACTTGACTGCTGATTATATATAGACAGAATTCATTCCAATGGAGAACATCAGAAGAAAAATTTAAATCGAACAATTTAGAACTTGTCTTATAAAAACCCAACAAAGACTCTACCCAGCGTCAAGTTCTTGTCCAGTCTCTTTAATAAACACAGATGTCAAAAATCATTTCTAAAGCCTACACACTACAATAGAAAAAGGTAACTACAGCATTAACCTTTCACTAGCATTTATTGCCATATTTACAACAAATTCAAATGGAAAATTCTACCTCAAATGCATCATCTCAATTCTCCAGATGACACTCACAAACAACTGGTTGAAATCACTCAACTCGCTAACGACAAAATTACATTATAAAAAACAAGAAACCAAAAATTCCCATAGCAACAATACAATGTTTAATCAAATGGCTACAAATGGACAACTAGAGTAACTCATGGATAGATACAGAATAAATTAAACTCAAAAACATTTCAGTTACAGACCTTCCTGCTTTACATTGTAAGGTAAAAAAAAAAAAGAATAACATCATAAATAAGCCAATCTTTTTCTCCTGAAGTGAAAAAATTACAAATTAAAATCACACACCCCAGAAAAACAACCTCCAAACCCTATAAAGTAATTTTAAATATAGATGCATTAACAATGCTACTGAGAACAAATGGGAAAATGGCATGGATTTCTCCATGAGCAACAGTGCAACTTTAATAGTTATACAGTATAAAACAATTCACAGGGCCCACCTCACATAAAGAAGAATGTTTAAAATGGGATCAAGTAACACAGACGTGTTTACAGAGAACTTGAAGGAGCACAGATAACTGCTTTGCTTGGTAATACTACAGAACTTAACACAATCCCAGGAAAATAAAGGAACAAGCTCTTCATTTCTCTAACTACTGCCATGAAAACTATATTTTAAAACTGGAAATCAAAAAGAATATGAACCAATGGATAATTTTTTCACTAAGTACATAACATTAAAGAAAATAACCTCTCACGACAGGAATAATATTTGCCACCGATTGGTTGGTCAGTAGCATTACTTGATGAGTCATGAGAGCATCTCGTTCACAAATATGGTCATAAGCTCTGCATAGTGACCAAAAGAACGAGATGTCGGACACAAGCGTGGAAATGAGCTTTCTCGGAAGGGTGGCTGGCCTCTCCCTCACAGACCGGGTGAGGAGCTAAGCCATCTGGGAGGGGCTCAGAATAGAGCCGCCACTTCTCCAGATCAGAAGGAGCCAGCTGAACAGACCCAGGATACAGTGGAGCGATTATACCTTTCGGCTAGCCTGGGAACACCCTGGATAAGCTAGAAAGAAGGCTGCTGCCCCCGCGGCCTGGCCCCGGATAGGCGGAAGAAGTTGGATGAATAGATGGATGGACGGCTTACAGAAAAGCAGGTGTCAAATGCATAAAAGACCTGACCTGTAAACACAGATGCTCTTACCTTTGATGGTGTGTTTGTTGGGACACAGGAACCATGGTAAAAGCAGCAGGTAGAAGAAGTAAACCAATGACAGGATGTTGAAGCGAAAAAGACAAGCTGTAAAGACAGAGACAAACAACAGTGTGGATTTAAGGCACATCCTTAACCAGAGATCATCTTATTATGGAATCATATCAGGAATAATGGTTCTGATATGTTTTCAAATTATACCCATATTTGAACTTGGCCATGATTTTGATGTTAGCTACACACCTGTAACATTTCAGGACTGTATTGTTTCGGAGATAAACCTTTTACAAATGATCATTTCGTAAGAATAAATATTGGTGAGATTTTGCAGGAATTTCAAGTAAACTTTTTTCGCTCATCAAACAATCAACATGGGATCAAAGTGAAAACTTTAAGCTTTAATTCAAGAGGTTTAACAAAATTATGTCTTGGCCTTTTTTGTGTTATTGAGCTTTCTTTGCAAAAACATACAAGACAGTTGATTTAGCCACTCACACATACATTTAACTTACTACTCTTAATTGTTTAGTATTTTCAGCCCAATGGTGGCATACTTTACTTGCACCAAGACCTCTTTGGATCTACTGAGAGTTACAGTGAAAAGCTACCAAATGCAAATTATAAATTATAAATAGCTCACACAATACCTTTGTTAAATTCTTAGACTTAAAGCTGATTTTTTTTTTCACAGTTAGCTTGTTTGAACTAAAATCTCCTGATGTGGTGTATAGTGGGGAAAAAATGCAAATACTTAGGGACCTAGATAACAACTAAAGCATTACCATAATGACTGCTGAGCAGCAAGGCTTCATTCTTTATAATGAGACTGTTCATAACCAAAAAAAGCATTCAATGTTTAAACAATAGCTGGGATATGTATTGAAAAAACAAATTTAGTTGAGAACCGGTTCTGTTTGTTTTATCAAAGCTGTGTGTTACAAAGAAAGTACAAGTGAGACCAAATAGTGTGTGAATGAGAGCGAGAGACGGGTCTAACAGTGAAGGTGAAATAAGCAGAGGTAGTTAAGGTAGATGAGTTTAAATACCTGTTGTCAACTATCAAAAGCAAGGACAATGTACAAGAGAGATGAAGAAGAGAACGCAAACAGGGTGGAGTGGGTGGAGATGAGTGTTAGGGATGCTTTGTTACAGAGGGATAGCAGCAAATTGGTAAAGGGACTCGTACTTATCATGATTTTCTACTCTGAGAGCTCAAAGCCCTTTTTACTACAAGCTTCATTCTCTCTCTCTCACACACACACACACACACACACACACACAAGCATTTTTTTCTATACCTTAGGACTTTTGTCTAACATTCGCACACACACTCACACTCCAACAGATGCAAAAGGGGCAACTTGGGGTTCGATATCTTACCCAAGGATACTTTGGAAAGTGACCCACTCTACCTCCAGAACCACAGCCATTCAGGAGTACCAGTGAAACCTGCTAATGACACACACTGCTCAAGCCTTTTAATTCAGTTGATTTTTATGTTGTTAATATAGTTTCATATCCTTTAAAAAAAAAAATCCAAATGCAGGCCTGTGTTTTTTGTTTTTTCCCCCCAAAGATCCATGGTGGTCGCTGGACGCCCACATATGATTTCTAGAATATGCTGGAATTTAAACAGAATATAAAATACATGCAGCAGTGATATTCATCAATTTAATACTAGTTTACTACTGTAATACTACTAATACAGAAAGGTCTGTTTAAAAAGCCCGGGTCTCCGATCTTAGGAGTATTACCCAGTGGGCAAACAGAGCTTGGTTGGAGCCGGGAAGGAGACTCGCCCAGCTCTAACTGCCTTTTGATCCTCCAGATGTCAATCGTCCTCCCTCTGAAGGTGTCCTTGCCAGTGTGGCCTTGGGGTCACCTCCTTTACCCACACCCGTTATCAGCAGCCCACCTCTAAATCCATGCATCCGGTAACTGATTGGGTTAAAATTTAGTGGCCTGGAAAAATAGGCCCCAAGGATCTGTTCAGTTTTAAGGCTAGAATAACCTGTAAGAACCCTTAGAGTGATGTAATAATAATACACAAAGCTAATGCTGATCTTGAGAGGAGAGAATGGGAATGCCTTGGCCACCAACGTAATTATCTCCGTTGCATGTAGATATACCTCAATAGGAAGGGAGCCAATTCCTTGGAAATTATAATCCAACAAGGCAAAACTGACCAGAGAAAAAGACAAAAATTATAAATCCAATTTGTGGGTCCACAGTGTTCGGGTAGCGGTTGCTCATCTTGCAATTATTGCTGTAATTGACTAATTTCATTGAACTCCCAGGGCCAGATCTTCAGATAATGGTTTCTGCTCATCCCAAGGAACTAGGGATCCAATTTTTATTTATTTATTTTTCCTTTTTCCCCCAGTTGCCAGCCAGACCCCCCTCTTCTGCACCCTCGAGTTAACTTTCCCATTAATTGGATGATAATTCGAGCATACTCTCTGGTCCCCCTTTTTGAAAATGGGAGCCACTATTTTCAAAAAGGGGGACCCCAGGGCCACTGTCCAGACCTCCATGAGACACTGCATTGGTGCATCAAACAGGAAAGGCCCATGCAGTCTAGAGCCGAGGTGCCAAACTCATTTTACATTGCGGGCCACATACAGCCCACTTTGATCTTAGCTGGGCCGGACCAGTGAGACTTCCTTTTCTGTCAGTGTAAAGAAGTTTTTTGGTTTTTTTAACTGTAATCGTAAAAAAACAACAACAAATTTTTAGAATAGAAAGTTAAAAACTGATACTTTTCTGTCATTTAACTGTTTATTGCTTAATTACTTTGTTCCTTCTGCTTGTTTGTGGTGAGCAGCAGATCAAACCAGTTAAGAATTGTAAAGGGCTTTAAGTGCACATTCAGGCCTGTGAGACTCATTTAGACACTCAGACATATTCTGTATCTTTGCCATTCAAAGACACGTTGTATATGGTTTATTTTATGTAGTATTCAATGCTGAACTTTAAGTCTTTTTCAAGGAAGCATTTTTTTATTCAGTGTTTTCATAAAAGCCTTATTTTATGCATTTACTACTACTAGGGAGAACAGACGTGAAGTTTAAGGCCTGGACACGTTTGAACCTTTTGTCCTCCACAATAGAAAACGGCTGAAAGTAAAAACAGCTATCACTTTAGCCAGCTTCTAGTTTTGTCAATTCTGCAGTCAGCTCAGAAGAACAGTGATATGGACAAAGAGTTTTAAGATTTGTGATTTTTAGTGTGTACCATCCGTCCATTCTCTTCTGCTTATCCTTTTTAGGCTCAGGCGGGGGGGGGGGAGCCAATCTCAGCTGTCTGAGGGCGAGAGGCAGGGACACCCTGGACAGGCCGCCAGTCTGTCGCAGGGCTAACACGTAGAGACAGACAACCATTTGCACTCACATTGCCTATGGTAACTTTATAATTTAGAGTTACCAATTAACCTATCCCCACTAACTGCATGTCTTTGGACTGTGGGAGGAAGCCGGAGTACCCGGAGAGAACCCACGCAAACACGGGGAGAACTCCACACAGAAAGACCCCGGCCAGGTGGTGGAATTGAACTCAGGACCTTCTTGCTGTGAGGCAACTGTCCTTAGTTAGCGCGTTGTGTAGTAATCTTTTATTTTGTTTGTTTGTGTGTCAAAACAATGAGGTAACCAGTGATTGTCAACCCTTAAAGTGTAATATGGTCAGCCCCTGCACATATGTTATAACACAGAATATTTATGCTGTTGTCATTTCCATGTTTTTATTTTCTATTGACTTTTAAGTTATTGTGTTTTTAAGGATTTTGCATGGGTTTGGTTTTATTTGTTTTATATTTGTTGTGCAAACTCTTAACTGTTTTAGTTCTGTCATGTTGTCATGAGAATATTTTGGCTAACGCCTCGCCCAGCCCCGTGAGTAATCTGTTTTTCCTTGGTGTAACAACTAGTGTTGGGCAACGGTACTTCATAAGGGAGGCGTGTAAGATCAGTAGTGGCTGTACATGGCTGGGCCATTGTCTATTCTTTAGAGCTGCTGATCGAGCAACCCTAGAAGCGGTATCGGGAGGGAGCTACAATCGTGGAAAGACTTCTGCTCAGCTAAGCCTCACTATTCAGAACTGAGAAGAACTGAGCTCCCGAACAGTCACCGAATTTAGGACTTAGACAAATATTCGACTGTCTAGTAATTAACAGCTTGCTGGACAGTATTTTTATTTTTGTCTTGACTGTGCGATTTTTCTCTGTGCTCATTGTTTAATTTCCTCTCACTGGTGGTTGTTTTTGAGCCAATAATAACTGTTATTTTTAGATCTTGTGTTTTATTTAGAGGCACCTCTATTCTATTTTATGTGAATTTATCGAGGGGGAATCAATTTATTTTTCTTCAAGAAATTATCTGCTCCATTCACTGTTCCCTGGCTGTCACACTGCTCTCCCCTGTGGAACCTATGGCTTGTGCAGACCTAGCTGGTGTTGTTGCAGGACACCCAAAATTGTGTCACTAGTGGGGCGCTGTGTTGGTTAGCTTTCTTTTTTGAGAAACCGGCAACCACTGGTCTCGCCCCACACCCATAATCATTATATAGCTTTATATATACAAGTTATGAGGGCTCAAAAATGCTTGTAAAAATAAGGCAATTATTGCAGTGGACTGTGTTTTAGATCAGCTGCAGGGGAAGAGGTGCAGCTGAGTGGTTCAGGGAGCCGTGGCAACTGGGCTAATTGGCTGCCATTCATTTGCTAATCAACCTCGTCTATCTATTCAGTAGCAAACTGAGACCTGGAGGAGTTGCACACATATCAGCTAAAGCGGTCACATCACACTGTGGACTGCGCAAAATACTCTGAGTTTGCATCACAGTGTGCACTTTGCTACACCAGGTAGTCTACAGCATACAGAATCAAGAAATTGTTAACTGGAAACAGTATATCTACATGTGAGAGAATGGGTAGAAAGTCTGGCTGCACAAATGAAAAAGCTCCACATTTCTACCCACCCTTAAATACGTTGACAGCCTGTATATAGAACAGTTTTCATAGTATGAAGTTAGTTGGGAGGCACTCACTGATTTCCTGTTAGATTAGCTACATACATACTGGACTTTAAGCACAGCTTTTGTCACTGTCCCATGCACACTTTAAGTTCAAGTCTGACTTAAAGCCCCCAAATTCTTTAATGATCAAACTATTAAAAACAGCCAATACCAATCAAACCTGGCCAAGATCCTTGATGTCCCCACCCAATCATCAGGAAATATTTTTTTCAAAGGTAAATAGTTGGAAAGGTAAGTGTAGCCTTTTGGCAACTTATTAACTATAATAATGCAATTGCCTCTAGAATGTTCTGTAGATTCACTTGTTAATTTTTTTTAAAGTCTTAAAGATAAAAGATATGATGAAAATATGCAGTACTTCACAAGAAATTTAAAAAAATAAGGAAAATTGTAAGACAGGTTTAAAATTGTATCAGCTTCTATGTAACTGATAAAAGCTAATACAACTTCTATATAACTTACATCATGCTATCAAAATTGTCTGGAACAACCCTACTCCTTATCCAGTGGATCTATGTCTATACCTACTGTATGAATATTTACATACAGGACAAACTCTACATTGAGGAGATCCACCCTGCTGCCCAGTAAATCATCAGACACACCCAAAATGATGTCTCTTGACAAACATGATAACACTCTTTAGGACCACAGGCAGCATCTATCTCTCACTAGCACTCAGAAGAAACATAACAGACAGAGTGCATGTCCAGTGTTCAAACACAAAGCACTTCCTTTTGTTCATTTTCTGATAAAACATATACATAAATACATACATTTCAGGTCCACCATGGTACAGTACACTTAGTTGAGGTCCACAACTACACCACCAGTTCACTACACAGCAGTTTGTGACAGCAAGGGTGATATTACAGCTTAGAAACTGGAAGGTCAGTGCAATTCAGTTTTATTTATACACAACATTTTTATTTACATTTTTTCATAATAATGTGAGGTAAAGACATTACAATATGAGTAAGGCTACTCAAGTACTACTGTCAGTACTACATGATAATAACAATATAATATTGTTGGTCCTGCAAAGCATACTACCATGAATGTATGTTTCACTCATTGCATTTTCTAAGAAATAAATATAGCTGTCTCTCATTTGATGTTTTTGTTGGTGGGTTAGATCTCTGCTCCCTCTTTGGTATCCTATTTTTTTATTATAATGAAAAATATAAGAAATTATGATTAAAAATAAAAAATCTAGTTAAGCACATTTTATTTTTTTTTGCTTCTAATACTCATTTTCCCGCTGCTGTTCTGCTGTTTTTTTGTTTGGTTGTTTTTTTTTATTAAGTTGATTTAATATAGACAGATAGATCTATCTATAGCTGCTCTCTGAAAGAGCCAATAGCTTTACTTTCCACTTCCTCCATGTAAAGGTTTACCATACTGGGTCACACTGGGGAGCCCAGGGACATCCATGTTTTTGTCTGTAGAAACCGTTGTTGTATTTAAAATATGCAGTGGTAAGGTGGAGGTCTGGGGTAAAGCCCCTTCTGTTTTCTAAGAAGCTGTCTTGCTGTAGTCATTTTCTTACAGTCTCCACCGCCTTGGTTGTAAGCAATACAATTGAAAAATGATACCACATCGAACGACACAATGGTTTCATCTGGATCCAGTGTAAGTTTTTGGACCTTGCTGGTGAAATCAGTAGTTTTGATGTGATGGGATGTGTTCCCACAATGTTGTAGGTGGCTGAGGTTACACTGCTAACAATAGGTCTGAAGTGGGACTCCTTCTTTGTAGATATCCAGAAGTCCATATATATATAGGGTATAGCATCCCCTGGGTACAGACAGTGGTATGTAGGGCTGTCAATGTCTTTCTCCTTCTCGTAGTTGCTGTAGGCAACTGATGACTCTCTTTTTGTAGTTGCTTGTGGGGGCTTGTGTTGAGGCTTCACAGGCATTGCTTTCACTGAGGAGTCTGGTAATCTTGGTGTGATAATCAGTTGAGTTTAGAACAACAGTGCAACTCCCCTTGTCTGCTGGTAGTATGGTGACATTTTGGTCTTTGCTCAGGGCAGTGATGAAATTTCTGCACCGGAGTGGGTAGCTGAAACCTTCACCCTGATTTGCTCTGCTTCAGGTTTCATTAATTTATTAATCCCTACTTTTGTTTCCGTAGCTGTGACAACATCCACTATGGGCAGCTGTTGTGGAGAAATGGCAAATCTTGAATCTTTTGGCTAGCACATTCTTTTCAGGTTCAGTGAGGTTCCTATCGCATTGGTTTTTCACCCACTTATCCTTTGTCTTCCTGTTGTTGTTCAAAAGGTTTACATTGACTCAGACTGGGAAGTGTTTGTTTGCAATGTATGTAATTACCGAAGTTGCCCGTCTTTTTCTTTAATGTGTTGTGCTAGCTGTGCCTTGTCCGCGAATTTAGAAATTTCTTTCTGAGTTCCTGCAGAGTCTGGTTGATCTTATTCTGGAGTGCTTCCATAGTGAAATGGACCTGTTTTATCCTTTCACTCAGAAGTTGGTTTTGCGATCTCCATAAAACCAGCTCATACCCACACCAATTGAAGGGTGTTCCTCCCAATATGCAAGGCAATATTTCTGCGTAGGTTCTCAGTCATCCAGGTCATGGTAGTCCAAGGAGCTTGAAAAGAAAGTGACTGGACTTATTTAAGTGTCTTGAAGACATTTCACCTCTCATCTGAGAAGCTTCTTCAGTTCTAAAACGAAGGTCAGACGTCAACTAGGGAGAAACCGAAAGACAAGATTGCCATCCCTTATAAAGCAGGTTTATCAGAGAAACTCAGAAACTCATAATCTTCTCCAAGCACGACATCCCAGTCCACTTCAGACCCAGCCACACACTCAGACAAAAACTGGTTCATCCCAAGGACAGAACTCCCAAACACAAGCTAAACAACATAGTGTATGCTGTGCAGCGCAGCGAGGAGTGCTCAGACCTCTACAATGGACAAACCAAACAGCCACTCAATAAAGCTATGTCAACAGGACAAGATGGACAAGAAAAGACAACAGGACAAGTCAGAACTTTTAATGCGAATAAAGAGTGTGAACAGACTTCTCCCATACAATCACAATCACTATGTTGCTGCCATTCCATGTGCAATATTTTGGTCTTCCCTTTTTTTTCCCTGTGCAATATTTTAGTCTCTGTGCAATATTCTGGCAGATGTGCAATTGCCATCCCCACCCTAAATGACCATAGCCCTTCCACCCTTATTTAATATAATAATAATAATAATAATAATAATAATAAATTTTATTTAAAAGCGCCTTTCAAAAATTACAGAAACGTTATCTCATTATCTCCTATAGAAATTATTTTTTCACAGTGTGTCCGCAATGAAAATAACAAATAAACAAATAACATATTAGGACTGTATATTAATTGGGGGGGGCGGGGGTTGACCACCATTTGAAATTTGAATTTAAAAATTCATCCACTCTTGTTTCTTTATTTATTTATTTATTTTTAAAGTTGCCAAACTGAAACCTTTTTGTCATCAAATCATTTGTAACTTGTAATATTTTAATTTTCTCCTGCCTTAATTTTGTAACTTATTTCCAGCTCCCTGTCCTCCCTAGCCCATCTTCGGTTAATGCACATTGTCTTGCCCAAAATGGCAAGAGAATATGAGATGCTAGGAAAGCTCAGTACCCTGACATCTGATGATCAAGTATGAGTTACTGGAGTAGTGTGACCAAGGGTGGATCTAGTCTGGTGGCATGAAAAATGACTCCAAGGTTCTTCACAGTGTTACTGGAGGCCAAGGTAATGGCATCCAGAGTAAGAATCTGGTTAGATACCATATTTCTAAGATTTTCAGGGCCGAGTACAATAACCTCAGTTTGATCTGAATTAAGAAGCAGAAAGTTAGAGGCCATCCAGGTCTTTATGTCTTTAAGACATTCCTGCAGTTTAACTAATTGGTGTGTGTTATCTGGCTTCATGGACAGATAGAGTTGGGTGTCATCTGCATTGCAGTGAAAATGTATGATGACACTTCTGAACCCTGTGGAACTGCATAGTTGACCTTAGTGTGTGAAGAGGACTCTCCATTTACATGAACAAATTGGAGTCTATTAGATAGATATGATACAAACCACTGCAGTGCAGTACCTGTAATACCTACAGCATGCTCTAATCGCTCTAATATTATGGTCGACAGTATGGAACGCTGCACTGAGGTCTAGCAGGACAAGCACAGTTTCTGTGCTGTGATGTGGCTAAATGCTTATTTGTTATACAAGCTTTACACTACATAAAATCAAAATTCACATTGTTTTTATTTAACTGAAAAGTTTCATTACTTGGGTTAATGCCAATAAGAAAGTTACAGACTATGTTTATACAAAATGTGTTTTCTTACTTCATTTGATGTATTTTAACTATACATGGTACATAATAGAGAATGTAGCACGTGTAAGGAAATTGCTTTTGCCAGCCCATCTGATTTCCGTGCCACCCAAACAAAATCTTTCTAGCTCCACCTCTGAGTGCGACACAACCACCACCATCTGATATCGTTGCACTCGCCTACACATGGCAGGGGTTCACTACCAAAGCAACAAACACTGGAGCCAGTTCTTGAGCAGGATCCTACATCACCTCCTGGGGCAACTGAAGTCTCCCTGACATAAATTAATTATAATTAAAGTAAGTTCCATACAGGTTCATAGTTTGTTGTGGAGATGTGAAAATACTTTTATTTTTATTATTACATGAAAGAGTGCAACAGGAGTATGATAGTAAAGTGCAAACTGCATCAAGGACAGAACAACTGCAATATATTGCTGACACAAGTTTGTCTTTTCGCAACCCTCTATTCACACAATTGAGTGCACAACTGAGAAAAACTAGAACAGAAGTCTAATTTAGAGAAGTCAAAAGGGAATCCTCTGTGTCAGCGGGAGAAGTTATTTTCTGCTGCTCCCTTTTTCACAAGGGAGTGCCTCAGCACACAGGTCTGCATGTTTGATTTGGCCAAAGGGATTTTGTATCTCCTCCCTGGATGAAACTAGGGGTATTTCCATTGTTAGGCAAATGTGTAAACCGCTAGACTATCAGAATCCTCTATATTAGTATTTAACTTAAAAATCACTCTTTGTGCTTCCATGCCAGGGTTTCCTGCATGAGCTGCTCCTTGTTCAGCTGAACAATAAATGATCTGTCCTGTCATCAAACCTAAGCTAAGCACTAAACTCAAACACACAGGGCAGAACAATGGCAAACAACAGCAAAAGGAAGTGTACAACATGGGCCCAGGACAAAATCCACAATGAAATCTACATGAGTACCAAGAGCGATAGCTAGCTTGCTGACTAACAATGCCACATTTTGATTTTTAACTGACACTTATGTCTCCAGTTGATTCCATGCTGAGATTCAGTATGGGAGATGATGTTTTGATTATTTCTGCTCATTTCATACGTGAGTGCACTTTTGCAAGCTCCAAGTTGCAGAAAGACTGCCTTTATGTGCAGGTCCTCAGAACTCTTAAACTTAGCTTTATGTATCATGGCATGATTGGAGAGAGATAAAATAAAGATATGATGATCACATTCCTCTAGCTCCAGTTATAATAGAGATTCGATCAAATGCTAGTACTGCTATTTATATTACAATCTGTTCTACCAGTGAGGTTCCTCCCGACTCTTTTTCAGATCTAAAAAGTAAAAACAGTTCTGTTGTGGAAAGAATCAAAACTAAGAGCAACTGTGATAAAGGTAAAGTCCAGCTCAGCTTTGCTGGAATGGAACATTCTCTTGGTGCATGTAGTAGAGTTCATCCTGACCAACTTTCCTGTTTTTGTGGAAAGAAAAAAGGTGCGTGCACACACACATATATGCTCACTGGCCACTTCATTAGTTACATCTGACTAACACTGGATAGGACCCCCGTTTTGTCTTCAAAACTACTTTTGCTAGAAAATTTCCTCAAAGATTTTGGTTGATATTGATGTAACACTGTCACAGTTCCTACAGATTTTTTGGCTAAATATCCATGATATAAATCTCCTCATCCACCACATTCCAAAGGTGCTCTACTGCACTGAGATAAGGTGACTGTGGAGGCCATCTGAATACAGTGGTTCGATATCATTTTAATTTTGTGATGTTGTGCATCATCCCGCTGGATGCAACTGTCAGAAGTTCTGCAACGGTCTAGGAACACTGTGGTGGGAAATGGATAGACATGGTCAGCAACAATTCTTGGGTAGGCCGTGGGGTTTAAAGGATGCTCAGCTGACACTAAGGGCCACAAAGTGTGCCAAGAAAATATCAGAGACACATTTACAGCCAGCTGAACCACTGCTACAAGGCAGGATGGATCCATGCTCATCAGAGGAGGCAACATTTTTCCAATCATCTATTGCCCAGTTTTAGTCAACCCATGTATGCTGTTCTTAGCTGGTAGCTGGTGTGGTCTTCTGCTGCTGTAGCCAATCTTCTTCAAGTTTTGATGTGTTCAGAGATGCTCTTGTACATACTTGGGTTGTAGCGAGTGGTTATTTGAATCACTGTTGTCTTCCTATGAGCCTGAAGCAGCCTGACCTCTACTAACAACGAAGCCACAAAGACGTGCCACTAACTGGATGGTTTCTTTTTTTGCAGACCAGTCTCTGTAAACTCTAGAGATGCTTGTGTGGGAAAATCCTATCAGGTCAGCAGATTCTGAAATACTCAAATCAGCCCATCTGGCAGTAACAACGATACCACGTTCCAAGTCACACAAATGAACTTTCTTCCAAATTTTCATGCTCACTTTGAACTTGTGTTCAAAGTGCGTTAACAAGCAGCTCAACAGGTGTACCTAATGAAGTGGCTGGTGTGTGTCATTTATGGGCCCAGTTTTCAGTTTTATTCATCATATGCAAGTTAGCACAGGGTCAACATTGCAATGAAATGTATTTGACGAGCAGAACACAGTCACTCAGCAGAATGGTACAGTAGAAAAAATAGTAAAGAGCAAAATATTAATAAAATATAGTAAAAGAAAAAAAAAGATTAACAGTTAACAGACTAAATATATATATGTATATGTATGTATATATATATGTATGTGTATATATATGTGTATATGTGTA
>VUQG01000167.1:0-34245 GCA_015106755.1 Etia nguti
AAAACTGCTGTTCACAAACGCTGTCCATCTAATCTGACTGAGCTGGAGCTGTTTTGCAAAGAAGAATGGGCAAGGATTTCAGTCTCTAGATGTGCAAAGCTGGTAGAGACATACCCTAAAAGACTGGCAGCTGTAATTGCAGCAAAAGGTGGTTCTACAAAGTATTGAATCAGGGGGCTGAATAATTACGCACACCCCACTTTTCAGTTATTTATTTGTAAAAAATGTTTGGAATCATGTATGATTTTCGTTCCACTTCTCACGTGTACACCACTTTGTATTGGTCTTTCACGTGGGATTCCAATAAAATTGATTCATGTTTGTGGCTGTAATGTGACAAAATGTGGAAAAGTTCAAGGGGGCCGAATACTTTTGCAAGCCACTGTAACATCATTAAAATCCAGCTTGTAGAAATAGTTAATGAAAAATTCACCAGCCACTTCATTAGGTTAAACTGCTACTCATGTGCCTGTTAACACAAACATCAAATTAGCTACTCACATGGCAGTAAGTGAATACATTTAAGTAAATAGACTTGGTCAGTATGAGATGTCGAAGTTTAAACGAAGCATCAGAATGGGGCAGAAATTTGATTTTAAGTGGCTGTGAATGTTATGATTATTAGTAGAACATGGGCTGGTCTGAGTACTTCAGAAATCTCTGATGATCTGGGATTTTCCCACTGATGCGTCTCAAGAATTTAAAGAGAATGGTCAGGAAAAGAGAAAATATCCAGGAAGCTGCAGTTCTTTGGGAAAAAAAAATGCTTTGTTAATGCCAGAGGTCTTAAGAGGATGATGAGACTACTTAAAGCTGATAGGAAAGCAAGAGAAACTTAAATGTAGAAAGCATCTTTAAACACAAAATATGTTTAGAGATAAATTCTGAAGCAGATGTACTACAGTAGTTGAAGACCAGAGCAGGTGGGTCTCCTGTCACTTAAGAACACGAAACTGAGGCTACAATTTGAAAGCAGTCACCAAAATTGGACAATAGAAAACTGGAAAATGTTTCCTTGTCTAACGAGTCTCAATTTCTGCTGCAACATTCAGATGGTAGGGTCAAAATTTGGCATAAACAACATGAAGGCATGGATCCATCCTGTCTTGTATTACCGGTTCAGGCTAGTGGTGGTGGTGTAGTGGTGTGGGAGATATTTTTTGGCTCACTTTGGGTCCTTTAGTATCAATACAGCATTGTTTAAACACCACAGCAAATCTGTGTATTGTTGTGTTATTTTCATCTTTTATTTACACTGAACAGAACAAAAATGCTGCGACTGGACCAGCCATGTGTTGAGGAGTCCTCATGGTGTGTATATTGGTCTCTAAACAACAGTTTCTCATTTTTTTCCTTTGCAGGGACTGGGGTAAAAGAATGATAGAGATAAATCTCTGTGTACTACGAGGCCTGAGCAGAGGCAATCAGTCATGGTTGAACTGTTCTATGACTTCAATTTTGGTGTGAGGAAACTCATCCTGCTATCTCATTTGATTGCACAATAGAGTTGCCCTCAGCTGGGACTCTGTTTTTGTCATTCTGTTGAAATAGAGAAATGCAACATTTTTGTCAATGATTTTTTTTTTTTTCCTTTTCAGTGTTTGAAAGACACAAACTCATGTTGAATGACAATGTGCACAGGGACACATACTCATACAAGTCTGCTTATGTTCAATATTACAAAAAATACAAATATAAAAATAAACAAAATAAATACAAAAAAAGGGGCACGTAAGTTTTATTAAGAAAAACATTTCTGTTCTTTATACTCTGGAACTCAAATACCGTTTTTCTGAATGGTAATAGTCAAGTCACTACCTCCATAACCATTAACAGAAGCTATAGCCAGTGCATTCGGTAAGTGCTTCAAAGTGAATACATATTCTCTGTGGCATGATGTTTACTTGCTGTTAAAATAAAAATGATTCTCTTTTAAAAATCTGCTGTCAGTCTCTATGGTTATGTTGAGGCTTTTGAGTCGGGTCGTAACGCTGCCTTTGTAATCATCTGCCCTGCCCTACAGTTTCGCCTGTATTGTATAAGTAACACCAGTTTCCAATAAGCTTATCACCCTCTTTAGTAATTAAACTTCTAGTTGTTTACCTCTCACTTGTCAGACTCGAGCTGACAAGCATTTCCTGCAGTTCTTGTGTATTTTTGTGTTTCACTATGTTTGCGGTCCCACATGTGACCTTTTGTCTGATTTTTTTGGAGCTGGTCTTTTATCTGCCCCTTACTGGACTTGTATGCCTGTGTCTGACCTTTGCGTGGATTTGGATTTTACTCCTTCTACCTCCTTTGTGTTTACATTTGGTCCTCCAGTAAACAAAACCTATTCCTTTTCATGCAGCCTAATTAGTGTTGTGTTCTCTATTGCATTGTTTTTCTTCTGTGTTCTTGTTGTTTGATAAAGGGGTTAAAAAAATGTAAGAAAAATAAGTACCTTCTCCCTGTTATCTGTCTTGATAGTGTGGTATATTTGCAATAGATTTGGTGCTTTGCATGCTATTCAGATTATCTTTTTTCATTTAATGATTGAGTTTTTCAAGGATTGTTTGCCTTTAAAAAGGTGTGTTTATTTTTGGCTCATTTGGCATATGGTTTGTAGTTAGTATGTAGATTTTCAAAGCTAGTGTGTTAGCAACCAATATTTATAAATGCTCATCTTCATCTAACATTTTGTGTTTATATTCACAAAGCATTTGCAGAATTTTGTACTTGAGAGACTATAATGCCCCCCCCCCATAAATCACTAATTTGCCAAAGCTGTTTGTTTTCTTTTTTTTTAATGATCAGAATGCTATAAAACATCATTATCTGGGTATTTATCTATAGTTAGGGAGGAATTTTGTTTTTCTTTCTGCAGGTCTTTCAAATGTTTTTTGTATATTGGCTGCTTTTTCACTGCTTTTTTTGAACCGCTGTTGTGTCTACACATATGTGACAACTTAACTTTAGGCATTTTGTTATTAGCCTGTCAAAAAAAACTACACAACAACAGGTTTTATGGAGTCTTATGGAGTGATGAATCCAAACTTGAAACTTTTGCTTCACATTATCATCATCATCAGTATATATGGAGGAGGTCAGAAGAGAGGTATAACAGTGAGTGTCTACAGCCATCTGGTAAACATGGTGGAGGCTCGTTCGTGGTTCAGGGCTGTATTTCAACCAGTGGTGTTGGGGATCTTGTCAAAACTGATGGAATTATGAAATCAGAAAAGTACAGTTTTGATCAACCATGTAATAGCACCTGGAAAGAGTCTGATGGACAATGACTTCATGACAATGATCTTCCACACACTGCTAGTGTAGTAAAAGCATAACTGGATTGAAAAGCATACAGTGAAACACTATCAGTCATGGATTGGCCTCCACAGAGAACAGTGTGCTCATCTTGATAGAAAATGGGAACAAAAGGCAAAGGAAAGCTTTAAATGTCCTTCAAGAAACCTGGAGAACTATTCCTGAAGGATACATAAAGAAATGACAAGAAAGTGTATAGACCCTGTTTTTCCCTAAATATTGTTCCTTGTATGTTTGCAGATATTTCAATAAATCGCTCCACCAATTTCTCATTTTCCTAACAAAATATAATGAAGAATGAAGGGTGACTCAATTTTTTGCACATTACTGTATTATGTTTATAAGACAATTGTAGTTATGCTTAAATACAAAACATTGTTGACTTTTGGATTAAAACAGGACACAAATAGCTGTCTTCAGCTTTAGCTGTCTTCTACTTTAGCCCAGTTTTTCATGTGTTATACATAAAGGGCTATGTCTGCTCTCACAACACTGATCGAGGCTTAGAAATTGCTCTGAATTTTAACCTGCAAAGATCCACTGCAGAACTTCTGTCTTCTGTGTAACTTGTTGTGAAGCTATTATTCTTTCCTGGTAAGGAAAGAAATACATGTGCTACTCTACTGATGCAAATTGATATTATGATGTTCACAAGTACACAGAAGTGTGAGTGATTAAAGAAGATTCAATTAATCTGGATGCATCATGTGTGACAGGAAATGTGACGGGAATGCAAAAAATATCATTCTGAATCACATAAAGCGAACATGTCTATTAATAAAGTCATCGACCAAGACTCTTTGTTCAGTCAAGCAAGGTCAATCTGCAACTATCATCTGAGCTGCTGCATTGCTTTAACTCTGACTCATCCTTGTCATTCGTCACAAATAATTACAGTATGCCAAACTTAAAATGCATTGATAATTGCTTTTGTAATGTGATGATGTGCTGAATGATGATTCAGATTTGTGAGAAACAAGAATCTTTGTTGTTGATGCTATTAATAAACACACAGTTATTAAAAGTGAGTTATTAGATAATAATGGAGGAATATGAATATCTCTTTATTATGCTCCTTAATCATGTGGAAATGATTTTTACCATCAACATCAAAGTACCAAATGAAAGAATATCCTTAAACAGAAAGGTATTACATCCTTACAGTAGACTGCCAAATAAATGTAGATTTAAAGCTTTTCTGGCAGCACACCAAGACCCCAGCAATACTACCATAACACACGTTATCATAGTATTTCTTGCCGGTAATCTATCACCAGCCTGGAAATTTTTCTCTTGCCCTTTTAGTGAGAAGTGTGACCACTGGACCAGGGTAAATGTATAAGGAGCTTTCATAGTTCACAGCAGGCGATGATTGCACGATGATTCCCTTTCTCTCTCAGGTTAATGTCTTTTATTTGCTTTCCCTTTTAGGTCCCTCTCTTTACACGTGCATACAAACTCGCTCATACAATCACACATATCAGCTAATGGATAGCGGATGGTTTAGATGGTGCTGCTGCAGTGGAACATGTTCCACGTTCTGTGCTTGCAAGGAAATTTAACATACACTGCATATATTCCATGTCCTTCAAAAGGTTTCCACAAAGTCACACCTACAGTTTTCCACTTCACTTGATGAGTGAAGTGTTTAAAATGTGAGGAAAACTGAGCATTGAGACAAAACCCATGCAGACACTGTCCAGTGGATGAAATCAGGAGTTTTTTAAAAATTTGTAACAGTGCTGTGAGCATAGCTTTACTTGGTTCAACAAAGCTTTGAACTTGTTCTTTGCACTTGTACTCAAGCTAATGTAAATAGACATAACTGCCTCGTGTCGTTTATTGATAACACTGTGCAATGAAAAGGATCTAAAGGAGTGTCCTTTCAAGATGTGGTTAAGTACTGAGCTAGGAACTGGAATGCTTTTCAAATTCTTCTCAGGTCACTACATTTTTATTCCTGGATGCACTTATGTTTTCACAACGGGAAATATACAAGAAGGTCATCAGCAGTTATAGGTGCTTCTCAATCATTGTTCTCAAGTATTTTCACTTGATAGTGATTCTCCTTTTCACAGCTTGTATGTTCATTTGACCTCTGTGAGAGAGGCTTATTCATGTGTAACCACAGTTCTCCAGAAAGTGGCTCCATTGTCTCCAGTTCTTTTCAATGCTGACGTCTCTCCGATAATGAAATGACTTGATGGATTTTCCCTAAGCCGTGGGCTCTTAGGTGGCTGAAAGAATAATTACATGGATCACTTTTGTTCGCAGTTCTACTGATAGATTCCCAATCCCTCTCATTGGGTTTTCTCTGCCTCTTATAATGGCAGCCTCCTTACATTTCTCCCAGAAATTTCCTCAGCATTTGAGGGTATTGACTGACTGGAACAAGGCTGGAAAAAGACATATATGGTCAGTGAGCAACAGTCACATCCTGTTACGTTTAAATGTCCTTCTATTTCTATTCTTCATATTGCTCCACTCAGCATTAGTGGACATATTTTTCCCTCTCGGGGCATGAATCTATCAATGCAGTATGTTATAATATAACCATTAGTGCTTTCTTCACTTCTGCTTTTGCTTTAACCTTCTGCGAGCTTTTACTCACCTCATAAAGGATAAACGTCCTCCCTGTGTCAGTTTAGATGTGCCCCTCTTTGGTCTCAATTATTGTCTGATGGGATTTTTAATGGTACCACATGTCACACTGGGTCTTTGGCACATTTTTATCACACACAACCTTCACTGCAGCTGACAGCAAGGTAATGAAAAAGGTGAAAATACCTGTCAGGCGCATTTCACGGCATTGGCTCATAGCCTAAAGTTTATCTGAAGGATTTATATCAAAATGACAGAAGCTAGTGATACACTGGTGTGCTCATTAGATATTATAGAAGTAAGCTGCTTTGAATGGATATGTGACTGAAAACAACAGTTTTTCATTGCATAATTACATCAGTAGAGTGCCACTGTAGCTTGATAACAGCGTGTGACAAATTTAAAAAATGGATTTAATTAAAATTGAGACACTATCGAGTGGAGTTAATGGATTTGAGTAAGATGGGAGTCTGGATGCAGTGTTCTATCAGTGAAGTAGGAGGCAGCTATCTGAATATGTTCCTTGTATACTTGGCAGGATGGGTAAACATGGGCTGCATGCTAACTCAAAACATGAAGGTCAGAAAAAGACTCGGAGAGCACAGACAGCATTTGTTGCTGTAAGCTTGTCAGCAGTTTGTTAAAACCAGACTTAACTTGTCTCAAACAAAGTGTCCAGACGCAGGTGTAGTTGTTGTGTTATAGTTAACGTAGCACCTTGGTAATTGTATATTAGATGCACACATTGTTAATAGGACAATCTGAATTAGTTTTACTGCAGAGCACCATCTGATATAACCCTCCTCATCGAATGCCAGTCTATATTTCATGTATTCATCCATCTGTATGCTGCAAGCTACAGTATTTATCTTTCTGCTATCAACCCATACCTTCAAAAACCGACTCGCAAACATGGAGCTTTAAAGCTACACCTCATAACTAAATCTATTATTTCACACCGAGTTATATTTTCTGCTATTTCCTCTGGCTAACTTATGTTGTTAACATAAAATATCTTAATAAATCAAAAATGAAATCAATCATTTGACAAAAATGAAAAGTTTCACCGGAAGCCATCTGTTATGCACAAAAATCGCAAATTCAGCCGAACTTTCTCTCGTTATTGTGTCTCGTGATCATGAAGCAGATGGTTAAAAATGACTCAGTCTGAAGACTGAAGCCGCATACATCATCCTCTCATTAACTATCAGCAGCCATGCTCTCAGAGCAGCTGGCACAGTTAAAGTCACCAAAACATTGCCATATCCACATGATGCCTTAAAAGTGGCCAAGCAGGAAATCACAGAGTACTGTGTAGTATCTTTAAAAAGCAGTCATGAAAACCTGGAGCAAGTATTTGTATTTAAATAGATTCGCTTTATTATTCACTTGCAAATAAAAGCTTCATGGTTACACCTTAACCTTTCTGCTGTCTTGTCTTGAATTTTGATGAGGAATAAAAAATATGGAGCATCTTTTACCCTCTGATCTATTTTTAAGAAGTGTAGAAGAATTCCCACCTCTGGAGCTTTCTGTTTGATTCAGGGCAGCATTACTCAGCTGTGTGTGTGACTCAGACAAGAAGAAGCTGCAGGAGAAAGAGGGAGTACTTGAAGGGGATCTCATGTTTCCTTTATCATACATGTGCATGAGTCTTTCTTTCCCTCCTGTCTTTTCCTGTCAAAATTTAGAAATGTACAGATCTGAAAGAAGCATACATCTCTGCAATACTTACATGTTTAATTGATTTCCCAATGAATGCACCGTGAAACGTACTTTTTGATTATTCTGAGGACGGTGCCAGTAGTGTAGTTCTCAAAGCTGGACAACAGTCAAGATTTGCATAAAGACCAGATGGGGTTACAGTAGGTTCATTAGTGCCTTTATTGCTTTGAATCTAGAACAATGTGGTTCTCACGTTGTACCATGTGCTAGCAAGAGAATCTCTGTACTTCTTAATTAGAGCTTGTGTGCAGCACATGAAAATCATACCACGAATGCCCTTTGAAACAAGTCTTGATAACAAGATGTTATAGCTACAATAACACTTTTGTGGGGATTGCATTAGCAGATGCTTTTTGTCTGAAGTCATGGAAAATTTGTTCGAGTTTTTTGATATCATTTTTTTCGACAAACACAACAAAACAAACAAAAAACTTTTTTTGTTTAAACTTTTTTCTAAACAAAAACATTTAAAATATTGCATGTTTTTACCAACACTATTTCTCAGGAGACCATGAGCCTAAAATTGGACAAGTAAGAGGGGATGGATGGATAGATGAAGTGATATGATTTAGTGATATAGAACCATTCCAGAACAATGGGAAATCTGAGTGAATAAAATTACTCTAAATTAAAGTGTTTTTTCCAGTAAATTAAATAGACCAGTTTTCTAATATCATCATGATGACTTTTATTTAAATAAATAAATAAATAAAACTTGATCCTTTTGTGTTTATGATTATTGAAAATTGAACTATTTGATGGCTTGCCAATATATTACACAGGATGACTGGTCTCGAGAGGATGAATGCCACTGACTCCTGTGATTATACAGCACAATCACTAGTCTGAGGTTGACATTTGTGCTTCAGAATGAAATGTCTCTTTTGGTCTCTATTGGATGGATTACAATTCAATTTAAGGTAGACAGTTATGGTCTCTGTTGGATTTGGTGACTATGTCACCCCTCCCGCTGTCTCTGAGGTGGTCCTGGCCTACTCTTGATGATGACTGTTTGACAAGGGAGGGTTATCAGCCACTGCAGCTACCCTGGGGGTTCCAGGTTGTAAAAGCTGGCCCAGATGAATTGCTGTCTCTCTACTCCACTCACCCTTTTTGGTGTTTGTGGTGGTTTATGTTTGATAAATTATCATTTACTGAAACATCTTTTATGGATTTACTGATTTTCACACACGTTTCACAGGACTTTGAAATCCTATGAAAAACTAAGCATGCCACATAATACAATAACATGTAGAACCACCTGTAGCAATAACTTAAAGTCACTGTGTTACTTTATCAGTCTGTCGCATTGTTGTGGAGTTTTTTCTTTACAGCATTACTTCAGTTCATGGATGTTTGCAGGCATTTGTTTATGAACAGCTTTCTTAAGGTCCTGGCAATTCAATCAGTTGAAGTCTGCCCTTTGATTGTGCCACTGCAGCACCTTGAGGTTTTTCTCTTTTAGCTATTCTGTTTTAGATTTGCTGCTGTGTTTGGGATCATTGTCCCATTGCATGACACAGTTTCAGCTAAGCTTTAGGTGTTGGACAGATGGCCTCACATTTGACTCTAGCATATTCTGCTATTCACGGCAAAACGTGTAATAGACACGCTGGTCCACCGCATTCAATTCACCCTTTAACTACCGACTTCTTGGCTATATTAACTCTGTCTGCTGGTCTCTTCTGCATGCGTCTCCATTTCATGTTTTGGAGAGGCAAAGTGTGAAATGGACACGGTGGATGGCATGTCTTTTACACACTTTGCTGTGATACTGGGTTGTCAGGTCATACCCCAGACATCACCCCTCCACCACCGTGCCTGACAGTTGGTATGAAGTGTTTGTGCTGATATGCTGTGTTTGATTTTTGCCAAACATGGTGTTGTGCATTAAGTGACATTGTCCCAGAAGTTATTTGGTTTGTTCAGACGCAACTTTGAAAAGCTAATCAATGCTGACATGTTCTTTTAGGGGAGATGAGATTTTCTCCAGCCCTTCCAAACAAGCCTTACTTGTTCAGTCTTTTTCTGTTATACTGTCATTAAATTTAACATGCTAACTAAGGTCTGACCAAAATGTAGACGTGGGTTTTTTGTAGTTTCTCCGAGCATTGTCTGACCTTGGGGTCAGTCTGCTGGGATGTCCACTCCTGGGAAGATTGTAGTACTGTGTTGATGCTCCACACTAACAAAACGCCAAAACTAGTGGTCACACTAATTAAGTGCATTTAATTAGCAGGACCTAGCTGCTACTGACCCTCAGTTACTGCCCAGTAATGATGCTCTTTATTTTTCACAGGACTACAAATAAAACTTTCTTTTTCACATCATTGTAGCTTGAGCCAGTTTGTGAAAGTGACCTCTTTGACCACTTATCTTATATCATTTTTTTAAAAATATGGTTTAAATGTGTCTCATTTTGGAAAAGCAAGTGGGCATCAGTATTCAGTTAATGCTCAAACATGCAGATACATAAACACATATCGGCATGTCCATAAGCAGTAGAATCAATGTTTACAAACTGAACAGATGGCTGGAGCTTAACAAACTTGTAATGCTATTAATGCAATATTTGCTTGACATTTTTGCTGCAGACGTGAACACGCAGCATGGACTTTGTCCTTATGGTGAATTATCCTTGGCATCAAAACAAATAACTGTTGCTGCTCATTAATTTTAACATGTGAAAAGCTTCCAAATCAGATTTTTTTTTATCTTTATCTTTGAGTAGATTGAATTATTGCCTCTTTAAATGTGTGGAATGTTAAAATTAACCATGAAGTCCTTGAGGATACTGAAAACTGTAGCATTAAGTTTTCGCTTGAAGGCAGTGATACTCTTTAAACGTTTCTGCAATGGTTTTGGGGACAAAATAAATAAATAAATAAAAAATAAACAACCCAGGGAAAAAAAACAAATGCAGCATTCCTGGACAAAAATAGATGGTCTTTTTATTACATCTATGAGCAGGGCAGGCTGTTTGCTTAAGGGCATGGGGAATACTTTGACATTTAAACCCAACATTCCCATGATTCACATTATGTGGTTTGTCTGGTAGATTTACTGGAAGAGATTTGGATAAACTGCTATATAAGGAATACTCGGAGATTAAAGACAAAGAAAACTAGAGAATAGGGGCCTAGTGAGACAAGGCGACATAATAGCAAGTCATGCCTTCATTATCATCATTATCTGCTGTTTTTCTTGGATATGTCATGTTTAAACATCTACAGATACTGTATGTAAACCCTTGTATGTGCTTCTGCAATTATTGAGGAGACCAGAGGGAGCTCACGGTGAAACATTGTCTGACAGAAATTAAAAAGATCAATCAGTTACGTTTTCTCTGTGTGTGCTGGGTGATTCTTTTCTTATTCAGCTCGCTGTAGCTGCTACTGATTAAAAGAGGCTGCAGCACATGGGTGACTCCAGCTACCGTGGCAGTCTTGCACAAATTTGACAGCCAATTTATTTTGCTACAGTCATTTAAAAACACCCGTGTGAAATGCCACATTTAGCTTGTAGTGGCTCTTTGCTGAAAATTTAGCTCTAAAACTTCATTACTGCATGTTTTCAGGAATTAGAGGTCTGCCATGTTTGCATGTTTTTATGAGTTATTAATGTTTTGTTTATGAGCTTTGTGATAAATTTGCACACACATACGGTAATCTATGTATATTTCTACTTACTTTACTATTGTGGTATGATGACCTGCTATAGATTGTTCAATAAACTCAGACAACACTGTAAAGACGGTGACTGCACTGACTTTTTAAATTGAACTTGATCAGTTTAAGAGACTTGACATAATCTGATCAGGAAGTCACATTTTTTACAGCCTTTAAAGCTCACATAAAACAATAAATCCTTTGATACTGAACTGAAATTTTACTTCACATAGTCCTAAATGTTTTTTTACATGAACAACTTTTACTTTGTCAGAGTGGGAGAACTGTAGGGAGCGCCACTTCTTGTGCCCCGACACTCGGGTCGCATGAAGTCATCCAGCGCACTCATCTTCTTCTTCCTCCTCTGCTTTCTTGCCCTTCCCACGCACTGTGACTTAATCACTAGGCCTGTACACAGCGATTCGTGTATGGCAGGTTTGTGTCTGCCACTACCCACTCACTAAATCTCCCAGGGAGATGTGGTATACACACACCTCCAGACTGGGGCTCCTTCCAAACTCTCTGAATACTTTCAGCTAATTGCCCTCGCTTGGTGTGCTCCACAGTGATATGGTCAGCTCATCTTTTGCCCTTTTGGTGAATAATTCAATTTACTGGGGGCAGTTTTGTCTTATGACAAGACATGATCGTTTCAAATTTTTTGATTCAATTTGCTTTGCAGTGGATTTAAGTAGGATGGATGATACAGATGGCAAGGACCGTTGAAAACTGCCACAGCAGTTGGCGAGGTAATGCCTACCTCCATCCCTTTTTCGTGGCTCCTTTTATTCTTTTCCCACTCCTTCTAGGAGCTCTGCAATTAAAAAAGCCTTTACCTTTTGATCCTGATGCTTTTGTATAAGTTCTTTGTTCTGCTGCCACATCAACAGCAGCAGTAGCGGGCGGGACCCATCTTAAATTATTTTTCATGTTAATTATTATTTCTCCATGACTTAATCATCGTGGGAGAATAGAGGTGTCAGCAGATTGGTGCTATAGTAAAGCATTGTTCAAGATCAAATTTGCTGAATTCTCTATGCATCATCTCAATAAAAATACAGACAATAAATGTTTAAGAAGACAGCTTGGCACAGTTTCAAAATGTCAAAATGCACAGCATTTATTGCAATATCATCACAAACGTATTAGCAAAAATCAGACATAGTTTTGACAAAAATAAATAGATTTTTTTTTTTGCCTTTTAAAGGCTTCATACTGTCACAGTAAAGTAAAAACACAACATCCTGATTAGTCAGTGTTGTCTTACAACACAGATATCGCACAGCCACTCATATGACATGAGCTCAAATGTTAATTACACATTACTGAATAGCTGCTACCACATTCAATAACATTTCACCTTGTGTTGCCTTACGCAACCAAATAACGAGGTTGTATTACAAAATAAACGTTACTTACCAAACAAACTACTTAACAGGATTAAAATCACACACTTTACCATTTACCATACCACAACCATTGAGAAAAGTGTTCCCTCTGTTGAGTTGTGATTCAATCAGAGACTTCATAGGCACTTTAGAAGTCAGGCCTCACAGTTATACTGTACAGTATTTTCAATAAAACTATCAGTGTGATGCAACACAACTTTAAAATATCATCTGATTTAAATGATTCCATAAACACATGAAGATTTGATCCAGCTTTCTTCATCATGAGTGAGGTCAGAGGTTATGCTTGAATTTCAGTCAAGACATGCAGCCTTTCGCTTCAGGTGGAACACAACACTTTGAGCATCTTTTTCAAACAGTATAACTTATAAATACATCAATTTGAGGTAATACATATACTTCTGTTCCTTTGTTCCGCATTTTGGAGATGGGGCGGCAGTCTTGTTCATGTGCGCTGCAGTTTGTGCCTTTGAAACAGTCACTAGATTGCCATGTCACAGCAGTCTAGGTATTTCACACAAATTGACCAGAATGCTACAAAACTACCTCACGAGAAACAGGTCCAAGACCTTTGCAGAAAAAGATGTACACTTGTATTAAATCCTCAATGCCATTACAGTCTACAAACATAGCTGGCCTACATCCCCCCCCCATCCCTCCCCACCACGATTAACCTACTCTGCTAAGAATTAACAAATAATTATTGAAAAACACATCTACAGTCACTGTGTGACATGCTTCTTGTAATCATGAACACGGGTATCTGCTGTAAATAAAGAGATGTCACTGGCAATAACGGTGAACGCAGTTTTGCATTCAGGAATATAGATGCGAAAAAATAGCTACATTAAAAAAAAATGTAGGACAATTTGAGCATTTAGCCATCTAAGTCAGAAAGGGTGGCAAATTAATAAAGTATGGAGATGTGGAGTAACACGTTGCTGGTTTTGGTCTTTTCACTGAATTTGTTCACAATAAAAAGTACAAAATATCTTGTCCCTTAACAAGTAATTAAATGAGAAATGTTTGATATTATAACATCACTTTTTATATTATCTCAAACTCAGAAGAAAATGTCAACATCCAAGATCAACACTTTAGTTGTCTCTGTGTTGACGTTCACTGGCCGGGGGGCTTGTCGGTTGGTGGTTGGACATTGTTGGTTGCATTGGAGGAGTTGTCACTTCTCCTTGCATTGTTCTCTATCCTGAGCGAGGAGGAGTTGAATGTGCGCCTCTTGAGGACTTTGTTTGCCAGAAGGCTGCAGGTCTTCCTGTACTGGTGACGCAACAGTGAGTAGACAAATGGGTCGCTTGCTGCCTTGCTGTAGGCCAAGCATTTGGACAGCACACCCCAGTGAGGGTTTATGGGTCCTGGGGTGAAAAGCTCTAAAATTCTACCTCAAACAGAGAAAAATATGGGAAGTCACATACAATTGATGGAAAAAGTGCAGCTTCTTACATGAGTGAAATGGAAGACATCTACAACACTTAATGAATCTCCACCAGTGCCTCAGTACTGTGAAAATGTCATCATTTCACTTCATTGAAATGTCATCACTGTGTTGGGGAATCTGAACAGATGGGTGTATTTTTTGTGGATTCTCAACTTCTTGCAAATAATGATTTCTTTTAAAATTCCTATTACATCAAAATAAAGGCTGGACAAACCAGCAAGAGCAATTTTTTGTTGTTGTTGTAAACAGATTACAAACAGTTAGTGCACATTATACTGTAACGAATGAAGTAAAGATGTAGTAGCTAAAATATTTAAAATATTATCTTACACATACAGTAGTTACCACCATCTGTATTGCTGTAGTTGATAAGCTTTTGATCATTAGCTGTAGTTCAATATCTCCTTGATGCCAAGTGTTAAAAATGTAAGTTTAATAGTTTTATTCAAAATGATGAAAAATGCAAGAAACCTTCACATCTTCTGGTGACAGTATGGTGGTAAATATTTCTCACAAACATGGATTCTGCTCCCACCCACCCACACACACGTACACATCCACAAACCATATACAGCATTATACATCACTGCTCACCTTGTAATGACATAAGGCGTGAAGCACACCACAAATGTGCCGATGAATGTACTGATTTTTTTGGTGGCCCTCTGCCTCCTCCGCTTCTGTTCATCCAAGCATTTCTGGCGTACACTGTCAAAGCACACAGGTAAGATTATCTCCCTTGTATGCCTGACCAGAGACATGCAGACATAATGAAGGAGTCTAAAGAGAAGACCTATGGGTCAGACTTGAAGAGAACAGTGCACTGTGCACTGTTATCTAAGACAATTACATCAGAGATTCTCACACTACAAAGATAAAAAGAAAAATGCAAATAGACAGCATTTCAATTCTGTTGCTAGGAATCAAATATGGTTATTTATTTCAATCAAATGTTCAAAATTTGATTACAAATTTTGATAGAAATGATCAAATTGATGGACAGCTTTATAACAGCCTGTAAAGCTGTGAAGATTCTGGTTGATTTAAATAAATGCACTAAGTAAAGGTTTTCTTATATAATCACAATTTGCTGACAGAATGATTTAACCTTCAAAGTATCCAAATGATTCTTCGACAATACATTACACACTGGATAACATAAATGACAACTGGTGGAAATATTTTATGAAAAGACACATGTATTAAAAGGACATGTGGATTAGAGCGAATGCATCTCTAATGCTTGTTTACCTGGGGTGGATATCCACAAGCAGCACCAGTGTCTGCATAGTGATGACGTCGATGCGTTTACAGTGAAACCTCGCAACTTTGAGAACTTTCAGATACGTTACACACAGCACGATCAGCGTGAGAAGGAAAGTGAGAGAGTGCAAAACCACGGTGAAAATGATGAACTGCGTCCCGGCTCCCTTCGCTCTCACACTGCACAGCGTGCACGATGCGTAAAGGTGGTTGTAGCCGACCCAGGAACGGCAGGTAGCCACCGTGGAGAAGCAAAGTGAATGTATCCACGTGTATCCTAGAGCTATCACTGCATCCCGGTGCCGTATTCTTGAGTGGTAGCTCAGCGGGAAAACCACCGCCACCCATCTATCGATGCTAAGAGCTGCCATGGTCAACATGGAGTTCGTGGTGAGAAAAGTGTCAAGGAAACCCACAATTTGACAGAAACCGCTGCCTCCGGGGTGGCCCGTGGTGATGAGCCCGATCAGAGTTAGTGGCATGTTGGACACGCTCAGCAACAGGTTGCAAAACGTCAAATTGAGAATAAAAAGACCGGGTACCTGTTTGCGGATCTCCGGGTTGTACACAAAGCAGATCAGCACCACAACGTTGGACAGCAGCGACACGACAATAATCCCCAAAACCAGCAAAGAAGCAACTATGTCCGCTGGGTCCATCGTGCTTCCTCTCAGAAACCCAGACTTTTGAAAAGTGCATCCACAGTCCTGATGCGAGCTGTCATCGTGAGTTGTGGGCACAACGTATATGAGTCCAACACATGAACATGCTGCTTACCCTCACCGGGATCCGAACGTCTTCATTACACGAAGCTACTCTTTCAGCAGCGTCGAAGATGGGGTTGTGGGAAATTCGCACAGAGACCGCTCACCTTGTCACTGTGGGGGAATTTAAAAGTCTTTTTTACTGGAATGGGGTCACAGTAGGAGGCTGGTTCTCTTGCGGCGCTGCGGTAGTTTTTTCAATGGTCATGTCACTGGTCTCACACATCAGGGGTTCCTGCTGCGCAATTGCGCACTGACATGATGGACGGCTTTTTTTTTAAAGGACAAAAAGTGCTTAAAGCATTCGCTGTGTTTGCGCACTTACAGTCTATTGTCTTTTACTGCCAGCGTCTGAAGCACGCTGGTGCACTCATGTTCAAAAATAGCTTTTTAGTGTAAAAATAGAAGTGAGACGCACGATTACGTGGCTGGTGGTAAGGCTGATGTCATAAGCGTCACGTTGAACTCTGGAGTTCGGTAATGAAATGTTTTTGTGGGGTTTGGGGGAAAAATAGACGCTTTAAAATATTGAAATGGCTAATTAAATGTTTCGTAAGTCAGTGTGACGAGATTAAATGGCAACACTATCATTACTTTATTAACATTTCACAGCAGTGAAGAGGATACACTTTTGCCCAGAGCTCAGAAATCGTTGCGAGAATTGAGTGACCAGAGCCGTAACAGCGCAGTGTTCAAAGCTTTAAGTGGTGCTGTAATTGGACGCAGTGCAGCTGGATTACATCCAGGGTATTAGTCCACAGTGCAGCAGTACCACCGCCTCTGGCACACAACAGAACCGTGTGCATCCCCCAGCCCTGCAAAGGAAGGCACACTGTTAGAGATACTGTGTTTTCAGTAGCCCAGCGCGCGCACGTGTGTATGTGTGTGTGTGTGTGTGGTTCAAGATCTTGAATGAGAAGACATTTCTGTTCATTCCTGTCTTCCTTACAGGATTGTTTAAGGTTTAAGCGTTAAAATTAGAAATGCGTTTAGATTAAGTCTGAAGTTCAGCATTTAGAAATGGTGATTCGGAAGTAAGGGACTACTGAATTTATTGTTCAGAAGAACAAATACGTGTTTTTCCCCCCTGATTTACTGTATACATCATTTGCCATCTTTGTGAATTAAAAAAAAGTCTTGTTTTAGTTCAGAAAAGCACATAAGTATTAAAATATAGAAAAGATGACCCACATAAATGCTTTATTGTTTATCAATGGTTTTACCTAATGGTAACATTTTTACATAAAGGTAGATCAAACTGATTTCAGTGAAGATTTAGAGGTTTCAAGAAAAATACAAAGGAAATACAAATGTGGAAAAAGCGTACAGTATATTTCTGCTTAGTAACCTATGTTACGCTGATAACAGTGCACTAAAGGTCAGATATCATTCACTACCCATTTATTTGAAATATTATTTTACTTTATCACTGTCCCTCATCACTAATATATGTGTGATATTTCTTTTCTATCTATCCAAAGTGGTTCAAATGCAACATGATGCCTACTTTTGAATGCAGAAAGTTCAGCTGAAGAATTAAATATTCATGCAGTGTCCTCTTTTCATTTCAGTTAACAGCTAAATGAAAAAAATGATAATGAAATGTTTAGCCTACAACAGTCTTTGCAGTGAAGCACAAAGTTAATGGCTCTACAGATTTACCCTATTATATGAATATGTTCACACTGGATAATATGGTTTAAGGCTGGCAACTGTGCAGAGCACCTTTTCAGTGCTCTGCACAGTTGCAGAGTGATTTGTATTCTTTACAAATCACTAAGTGTAACTAGATCAGACCAAGCGGTGAATTATGAGTTACCTTGATTATATGTTGTATGTGTTTTGGCACATGCAAAATCTTATGTCAAGGGTGAAGCAGGGAGGCCAGACAACAAGAAGATTTAACATCTCTGTCATGCTGCAGTTACTGTATTGTATTATATTGCTGTTACAGTCTGAAAAAAACCCAATCTCACACTACAAACCTGTCGACTGTTCATGTGACAACTGTAATTTGTGACCATCGCATCAATATTAGTCATACAGCAGTTTCTATTTTCATATATCCTTTAAATATACAGTATAGAGTCATTAACCACTGTCGCCATCCACTACACATGTGAGCTCTTTGAACATTTCAATTAACCTGTTCAGTGAGACCCGCACAGTAAAGGTGCAAATTAAAATTACCAATTTCCACAAAAATCATTTAACTCAGATTAGCTTCAGGGCCAAAATTAAAAGCATGGATTTGATGTATGGTGTTTAATTGAAAAAGATTTCCCCACTGTCCAGCTACAAGGTGTGAAAAGCCAGTCTATTTGCTAGAACAGTGGTCACATATGGAGCTGTCTAGCCATCTTATAAATTAAAATTAATGACAAATATCTAGCAGGGGCTGCACTAATTTTTTAATTAATACCGCAGAGAGAGAAGTTTTTTAACTTTTTCATAGAGGAGCAGACGGTAAGTTCACAAAGAACATCAATTCTCTCCGGTGCTCCCAAAGCCAAGATAAAGTCCAACTTCATTTTCTTACAGACACTGAGTTAATGAGGTGAGAGGTTGCAGCTCCAAATGGCCATACAAAGAATCACCCAGTGGTCTCTGCAGACACTAGAAGTCAGAAGTAATTCCTAGAGCCTCTGATTTAGTTAAATTCTCTTCATTTGTGTTCAGACTGACAAAGCAAAAAAAGAAAAAAAAAGAAAAAAGGATTAATTCCATGCTTTCATTTTATTTCTGTATTTGAAAATACCTTTCTCTGGCGCCATCCAATGGTAGGAAAAGAAAAAGACACCACGATCAGACAGTGTGGACACAAGATGAGCGTGCTTCAAGCAACAGGTAGACTTCTGATGGCTGTGTGTGTGTTAAATCATTTTAAATCTGCTGTAATACACAAACAAACATTAAAGCAGCACAAGTGAAACAAAAGTCACTCTTGTGTTGACAAAGTGCTTCACAATGTTTGGCTCTTCCTTGTTGGCGTGTTCAGCCGCATTAATGCAGGTGCCTTCATTCATGCTAAGGCCGCATTTGACCCGATAATAATGCCCCTGGTTTCGGAAGGCTTGGTTAATCAGTCAGTAAAATGCTAACGCACAGCAGAAGTTTTCTCGTGTTTGCTGCCGGACGGTGATATCTGTCTCTAAGGTCTTTTCAAATGGGTCGCTTAAGTGTCTGTTGCTGTTTAGATCCAGTTTGTGATTGGTTAATGGCTTTGCTTTCAGGCGATGTGCTTGCCTGTTCAGTTACTGTGTGCGCATTAAGGTAAACTGTGTGTTTGTTGCTTTCCACAGTGGTCAGTTGTTGTCTTCTTTTAAATGTTCGCTTTTGCATCCTGCTTGATCGCTAGATTAATATAGAATATTATTGTTTTTAGAGATTAATATCAGGATGAGGCCTGGTTGCAAATAACGTGTTTGGTTCTGAATGTGTCGCTCTCATGAACATACATTAGTATTTTGAACATGTATGCCTTCTCACCCAGTATTATTGAGTTACATCTCAGATGAGAGGGGCTTGCTGGCATTCAAATCACAGTCTGGAGTTCATCCACATAGGTTGGATGCATCACAGTGTAGAATATTAATTTTGAATTTGAATAAGGTCAGTATCCAGCGACAGCAAGCTTAATGCCACATGGGACACCGTGATTTAAGCCCGTTCTCATCAATTTGCTTCCTCTGCAGGCGGCCTTGTTTGTTTTCGTGTAGTTGTATGAATCGACTAATTAAAACTGACTGTGCCATTGATTTGTCTGCTTAGCTGGACATCTCCTGTGTCCATCTGCACAGTTACTGCTTCGTCACACCGAACATGCTACTGGCTAAAGGAAAAAAAAACTTGATGACCTTTAAAGGAGAAACATAACATTTCCCATCTCAGTATATTTTTAGGCCAGTTACTCGGTCATCTGTGTGGACTTATTTCACATGAAGCTTAATCTCGCTGATTCCCTCAGTGTGAGCTTCTTCCTTCAACAGAGTGTCCATCCTGTACACCTGTGCTGCCTTCTTCAGATGTTGGATTGCTTTCATGTTGAATTTACACTTCATGCAAAGCTCTGGTTTTAATATTGGCTAAACCTCAAATGGCTGGTTGTTTCTTGGCTGTATATAAATTGTTGCAGCCATTCCAGGCTCCATTAATCATACCCATCGCCCATCTGCTTTGATGTCCTTTCTCGGGTAATGAGTGTAACATCGCTGTACACAGCCGTGACAGTAAGCAGCTCCCACTAGCCTTTTTAAATGGAGTGCTGGGTAAGTTTTAATGAGATATCACGATGGTACATGTCAGGACCTTCATAATCTGGACATATGAGGCTTCGCTTTATCCTTCTGGTCTCTCCTAGCACCTACAACTGTGTGTGTGTGTGTGTGTTTGGTGAGTCGTCATTGCAGTGTGGTGTGTTGCACTGCTCTACTTAGAAAGGGGGACGCTGGGGTGTGTTCTTACGATGATGAGGTGTGCATGGTCTGTAAGAATGTTTAGGTGGATGGTTTAAAGTAGCGTCCGCATGAATGCAAGACCAGGTTTCTCAGAGGAACAAGGCAGTGTTATGTTGCTCTTACTAACATGATTTGATCACATTCTAATGTATAATTCAGCTTGTTTTATCCTAATCTGATCGTTTCATACATTTTCTTGCTTCTTAGGCAGAAAAACATTAAATAGCAAAATTCACTACACACCTGTTAGATACATGAAGTCTTGTCAGAGGCAAATTTTCTGACTTGATAATGCACATCGCAATAGAATTAAAGGGTTAAAGTGGGAATATGTTTTTCTTTTTTTTTAGCTGCAGAAAGCTGCAACAGAAAACATATAAAAATGAATATAACCTTGAGAATGTTTCAGTTCAGGATGCTCAGACAGTTAAAGCAAACTCATTTTCTTTGTTTGCCTCTCTGACCATAAAAGCTATTTTTGTTTAATAGCTGAACAATGTGGTTCCTCAAACATATTAAACTCAATTATTTTAATTAATGATGTGGAGGATTGGAAACGTGGGCATTCATATTAACAGTAAAGTGGGGTTTGTTTAAAACAAAAGCGGCCTTTGTTTTCTGAGACAACTGAGGTACTTTAACATCTGTTTGCTCGGGATGTTTTATGAGCCTGTGGTTGCCAGTGCCATCCTCTATGCAGTGATGTGCTACGGCAGCAGAGTGAGCGCAGCGGATTACAACAGACTCAATAAACCCATTCACAAGGCCAGTAATGTTGTGGGTGTGGAGCCTGGCTTTCTGACACAGGTTTCAAAAAAAGAGGATGCTGTCCAAGTTATGGTCAGAATTGGACAATCCTTCACATCCTCTCCATTTTGTGCTGAACAACAACAGGAGCATGTTCAGCAAAAACTCCTTCCACCGCAAAACATCGGAGGAAATCATTCTACCTGTGGCCATCGACCTTTATAACTCCTCCCTAGGACACCTGTATTCACTTATAATGTCTTATATATACTCCTATACTTCAGAATACTTCATTTTAATAAAACAATGCACTTTGAGTGCCTTAGTTTTACTTGTTTTGTTTTTTTTATACAGAGATATTACATTTTTCTTTCTTTCTGTTGTCTTCTTTTAAGTCAGTGTCTGTAACACATTGTCATATCCCTGCCCATTTCAGATCATCCACAGTACAAAATTGCTTCTCTTTAGCTCTACAAGATTTCTGACAATGCTGTGACAGAAGTTGACTCCTGTTTCTGTTTTTGCTCTTTTGTTTTAATTTGTTGCACATTTCCTATTTTCAGGGAATCATGCTTCAATTTTTCTGTCCTGATGCTTTGATTTCTTCTAATGTCTACCAGTACATTTTCCTTTTGTAACCTTTCCTTTTCGTACTTCCTGTTTAACTAATCAATATGTTTTGTCCCACCTATGATGGATTTCACTTTTAAACGAGATGTAAAATCCTTTCCATTGTGTCAACTCGTATATCTCTTGTTGGGACCACAGTTCCCTTCAATCAGCCAGGTCCTTATAATTAATAAGGACTGAAAATTGTCTTAGAAATGCAGGCTTTTCAGTGTTGTTTTTCCTCAACATCAAGTGATTTCATAATTTCATCCTCTACTTTATCTGGAAGATATGTAGCATTAATGACATGAATTCAATTTGTTTTCAGGTATATTTCATGAATCTGAATTTTCAGCTAAACTAAACAAAAATACATTTGTGTCATACCAGCTGAATGAACATCCTCCAGGTGTGTTGATTTCATATTTGTTTTGCCAAATATTTTTTGCCAGGCTGTATTTTACCTCTCAGGTGAAGTTCAAACCTTCAGCATTGTATGTGGAGGATGCGTCCCCTTGTGGCAAAAGAGGAAAGTAGGATTGTTGCCATCTCCTCCGTGTGATAAGAAGCTACTGTTGTCACACAGCAGTAGCACCACGCCATCACACCCACCCTGATGTGGGTGGATGGATGTGCTGATCTGTCAGTCACCTGCTCCTCCCTGACGGTTAAGACTGCTGTAGTCACAAAAGCAACATAACACTTGCACAGGCTCAAGCTTATGTTGCTAGAATATTTCATAGGAATTCATTGTAACATTAACACTGGACATCTTTTCGCCTTAAGTATGGTAGAGCTTCTGTTTAATCTGCTTTCTGATACAGTGCTTCCCTCTACTGGTTAAGAAATGGTAAGAAGGGAATGACTGTTATTCAAATACAAGAGTAACTGTGTGACAATATTCTTGCTACAAATAAAATTTACATTGTAAATTTTAAATTATTCATTAAAACTTTTTAAAAATTATACTAATGTGATGGCACATTTTCTTAATAGTTTTAGTGATTAAATTACATTGCATGCAATTATGAGAAAATTACTCAGTTTTACCTTTTTATATTAATGGGGGCAGATACAGGAAAGGAGAGGGGGAATCTTTTCCCTGGAGCACCTTTGAGTCTTGTGGTGATGTCCTTTTTTGTCCAGAGGAGGGCGCTCTCTGCTCTGTAGACGCTCTAAAGGCTGAACCTGGTGGAGGTGAGCTAATGCAGTGGGTGCTGTCTGAGCTGTCAACGCTCATTAGTGCCGTCTCATTAAAGTGATGTCAGTGGCACTCCATTAGCAGTAAAATGAACAGCTGCCCTGCCTTGAGGCCAAGTCAACAAGTGAACTTTGAGTCCGTGCAGCCTGCAGGTCAACCTCCTTTTAAGTAGGAGCAGAGAACAAACTGTTATTTGTTTTGGTCTGCAAAGCTGTTTTTAGGTCAAATTGTAGAATACGGTTTCAGATGAGGATCAGGCATAACCCAAGATTTAGGTAGTCACTGGTATTTAAGTGAAATTTTGCAGGATATATGCAGATTTTGGAGATGCATTTGCAGTCATGGCTTGTTTAACACAGAAACATTGTAGGTGTCTGTTTTTCTGCAGACAGGGCAATAACAAAACATGATGATTTAAAATTTAAAGATCTCAGTAAGACATAGGGAATCTGGCCCCAGGATCAAGGTTGAGAGACACGGGAAATTGTACCTTTGCTGTTGTGGCCCTAAAAACTCTGCAGTAAGCTCACCTCTGCATACTAGACTCACTTCCCCACTGCCTTTTGTTAAATATTCCATTTAAGACACATGTTTATTCATACAGTTTTAACTCGGTGTGAATATTGCTTTTGTTTTTGTTGCTGTTTAATTTGTATTGCTCTCGTCGCTTAATATCCTTTTTTTAATTGGTGTTTTTAATACTCTGTTTTTCTGCTTTGTACAGAATTGTTTGTTTTTTGAACACACCGTCTTCATCATTTTGAATTGATAAAATAAACAATTGAACGGGGAAATGGGGACTTCAGTCCAGAGATAAATTTTCTCTTGAGTATTTTATTAATTTTATGATTTAATAATTGTATCGATCATGAAAGACCACGGGCAGCTGACTCAGAACTTTTATACATCGATGTGTTTAAAAAATTTCATGTTGGGACACCAGAGGGTGAAGTTGCCCCTTGTCACTTTGATATCATGACTGTGTAAACATTAGATTTTTAGGCATTAATATAGTATTTATTCATGAGACATCAATATATGTGTGATTTGTTTTCTGTCAGTTTAGGTTTAGATAAAGATGTTTATTAAAATAATGATACATGTCATAGAGGAGAGTATATCCATACTGGTGAAACAGAGAACAGTGGAGAGCATTTTTTGGGGGGTGGGTGCATTTTTACCCTTTCTAATTGATAGGACAGTAGAGCATAAACAGCAAGGGAGAGAGTGAGGGGGTATGACACACGATAGTTAAAGCCAGGCCCCTGCAGCCTTTCAGCATATATATACGGGTCACCGACACAACCAGGTCCAACTGCACTTTTAAAATATGATGTAAAATAGCTTAAAAATGTTCATCTGATCCTGGTTTCTAATTTCCCGACTTTAAAACTTGGCAATGTGTGTGGTTTTAACGATCTGCTAGCAAATTACAGCAAAAACATTTGATCTTTTGAAATGCCTTAATATAAAGGCCAGCCACACTTTAGCTCTTTTAACACAATCCCCTTCCTCTCCATCGGCTCCTTGTTACCCAACACATGCTACACCTCAAACAGCCACTCAGATAGACCAAGATCTGAATGGTATTTGGGGTCAAAACCACGATATCCCCCATTTGCCTTCCTCCATTAATGGCCTATTTAGCGTACTGCCTATGGCAGTAAAGAGATAGCTGGGCTTTTATACCTTCTGACTGGATATATTAGCAGGTAATGTCCTTAAAGAGGATTAGCGGATGGAAAGAGAGGAAAAGAGAAAGGGAGGGAGAGTGGATGAAAGTGCCGTAGGGATGGCATGGCAGTAAATAGGCAGGTGATAGCAGGGAGGACAGGAGAGCTTATGCTGCCTTGTGCTGCCTCTGGCTATAGATGGGGGGATTAGCTGCCATTCTGGATTCTTTAAGCATGTTGAATCGGACCTGTGCAAATTTAATTTTTTTTTGCATACAAAGAGTATCTCTTGGAAAATAAATCTTCCTTTTCCACATGTGCATTGAAGAATATGTTGTTGTATTATATTGTTAAACCTTGTTGTATAGCATTTTGGGGAAATCCAAGGAATTAGTCGCCATGGTCAGTAAGTGGTTAATTCTGCATTGGTGGTTATCTGTTCTTTCAAATCCAGTGGAGTCAGTAAAGAATGTGCCCTAAAACAAAGGTCAAGAGTCCCAGTAAACCAAACAAATCACCCGTTTACTGTGTTCAACCTCATTTCTACTTAAACGCATTCTTAAACAGGCAGAGCGATGTTTAATGGTGACCTTAAGGAGGTGAATTATTAGGTTGACAAACGTGTGAGTGAGGGAGCAATTAAAAGTATTCACACTGTCCATTGAATGTAGCAGAACATATTTGTTTATGCGAGAAAGCTTGAAGGGAGGCATTGATTCTAAAATGGTAGTGCTCCTTGATGTTTTTCTAGATGCCCTTTATTCTATTTCTGTTTCTGGCTGGCTGGTGATATTTTCAGAATGATGACGATATCTGGCCATTTTGCAGCTTGTTACACGTCAATGTTCAATTTCAGTGTCCTTCGTATATAACAAGGATAGATGGTAGTCATAGATGGGTGTATGTCTGATTTTCGTATGGAAGACAAGTTTTCTGTTCTTACACACTTCAAGGTTGTTACGTATCAAGTGGTTGAAACTGTTGCTAACCTTATCCTAGCATTTTTCTTTACTTATTAGTAAATGGTTGACTTACATCTGAAAATGTTGTAGACGGAGGAAGATTGAAGAGAAATGGCAGTGTTTGTCATCTTTTTCACCACACTGACATAAATGAGGGAGTAAAATGTAATGCTCTGCATTATATTATATGCAATATGACCTGATTTAAAAAAAAAAAAAAACAACCAACAAAGTTAAGCTGGAGAGTTTTCTAACTCTTTTACCAACAATATTTGAGAATGGAGAGGTTTGGTAATGGAATCCTTTATAAAGTATTGAACTGCACAGGTGTATCTGTTCAGGTGCTCTATGGCTGTATATGGAGAATCTTATGTAAAAGTACACCAATTTTCAAGAAACAATGTGTGGGATGTGGGTGGAGTTTGGCGACTGCTAAATGAGCCGGTCTACTCTGGCCACTCCCGCCTCCAACATTCTCACTGCAATATGACTAATGTCCTAGACCTTGACTTGGCCCAGCTAAGCTGTTTTTGGGGGTATTTGATCATGCATAGATGAGTTAAATTGGGTCACTGCAGAATCTGCTTTAGTCAAAGTCTGTTGGAAAGGAGTCAAGTGGAGGGCAAGCACCTGGGCTAGCTGACCTTTATCTGGGAGAGAGGATATGGAGAGGGATCAGAGGGGAGAGCCTGCAGAGATCTGGTTTGTCAGAGAGTACATTTCAAAATTTCAGGGATGAGTAAGTGAAGTATTTAGCTTGGCATGAAATCCTGTCATCAAAACTCTCCATCCAGTTTCTGATTTACTTTACTTACAGTATTACTTAATTTATCTTCCTTGTACATGGTGTCACAGAGTACTTTGTCATGTCAACTCAAGTTTCCAAATCTTCAGAAAGTGTGAGATTGCACCCTCTCCAGGGGAGGTATGCACAAAATCTTTTCTGTGCCAACACATCCCTGTGACCATCTCTGCTCTCAGTAGCACCAGGATATGAAAGGAGCATTGTGAGCTGCTTCACGCTCCATGCCCAATTGACTTCTTTCCCCATTAATTAAATGCACTGTTTACCTAATCTTTCATAGCATTTCAAAACCATTAAACCAAGAGGATTATCCTAGTATTTCTAACAGTGTATCTCTTCCTCAGTGCTTTGATAAAGCTCTCGTTTCCTGTCTCTCTCTCACTGACTGTTCTCATTCTTTTCTTTACTTTCCTCTTGATTCTTGTCATATTTTTTATTTTATTTTGATCTTACAGCGTTCCTTTCTTTCCAAAGTTTACTTACTGCTCTGTGTGTACCTTCCCCGACCCGCCGATGGACATGTCTATCCTTTTTCTGAATAAATAAAGTATTATTGTCCGATTAAAGCAGATTAAGCAAATGGAAAGGGAGTCAATCTGAAATTGGGTTTAATGCTGCACTTAACTGTATTCTTGACTGCTTTCTTAGTGTACACTTGTGTCTTTGAGCAGGAAGTTGGTGTTAGCTAGAGGGGCTACATTTCGGAGAGTATATCTTATGTTAGAGAGGAAATTGTGAATTGAATTGCACTTAAAACCCTCTTTGTAAAACTAGACGAAGCACACAGCAAACTCACATGCCAGAACAGTTGGCCAGGAACTACAGATTGGTTTAAAGGTTGTAGCCAAGCTGCATTGAAGCTTATTATAGCCCAAAGCTGTGGGAGCATGCAGTTACTTTTCTCACTCAATGTACAACTCAGATGTCTTCTTTTAAGGTCAAAAATTAGAAAATTTGACTTGTAGAAATCTGAAATTTTAAACATTAATGTACAGAAGTCTCGAGCTACCCCTCATTTCTTTATATTTTGATTTTCTCATCTTTTTTTTTCTCTTGAGCAATAGTTTTCAAGGTTTTCTGAAGGTCTTTTAAGGGTTTCCGTGGGACATTGGCTGCTTTTTCATTCATTTTCAGTCCAGTCCTTGCACCTGACCACATTGATTAAGTAGTAATCATAGAACAGCTTTGGAATGACCTTCAGCTGTTCCTGAAGACTACTTAAAGAAATTACAAGAGGACCTACCTAAGAGAGATCAGGCGATGTTGAAGAATAATGTTGAATTTAAAGCTTGTTTGAATGGTACAAACTTTGTTTTTGCTGTATGTATTGTATTTCTACTTTTGCTTGCACATGTTTCAATAAATGACTGCATCCATTTCACATTTTCCTAGAAAAATACATAAAAATATTAGGGTTGGGTCAAGAGTTTTTCACAGTAGTATTTATCAACATATCAAGGTGCTGACAATTCTAAGTAATTTATAAGTTTTATTGCAGCTAGATAATATCCTCAATTATATCTATATTTGGCAATATTATATTGACAGTTGTAAATATTTACAGCAAGATAAAGTTGTGTTTTCTTTATAGGCAAAAGGTAATCATGTGGAGGGGATGAGTATGCAAGATGTCTGGTGCTTGTGTGGGAGATCTGGACAGACGTTGGTGATTTTATTAACCATAATGTTAATCTTTTTGTAGGTGTGGGTATTGTACAAAGATGCAATTTTATTGTTCTGGATGTAAGAAAAAAACAAACTGAGTAAATGCAGTTTGGATTTATTTTATGTTAGTGAGAAATATGAAATTTTAATTTAAAATAAAAGAATTATGTGCCTTTTAAATTATTTTTTGCATAAAGTTTGTTCTTTCTAAAGCACCAAAGAACTCCAGCTGGAAGCTGAAACAAAGGCACGTGTTTTCTTTTTCTTAGCCAAGTCTAATCCTTAAATGATCCTTATTTATTACTGCTGATAACTATAAAAACTTTTCAAGTGTGAGTTATGGTTTTAGGTATGCTTGCACACACACATGCATGACTGAGTTAGTCACGTTGATTGAGTGGTTGCTGATGATTCTGAGGGGTTAATCTGCATTTAGTTGGGCGATCCGGATGCCTTAGAGGCCATCTTATTAAAGGAAATGAGACGTTGTGAGGGGTTTTTTTTCAGCAGACAGTTACTGAGCTCTGCGTGCATTCCTTCATGTCTTCTGCATACTGGATAGGAACAACGCTGTCCACAGTGGGCCTGACAGAACAAGGCAAGACAAAAAGGCCCTTGTGCTAGTACACATGTTAGAGAGGGCATGCCGGTGTGTCAATCCAAAGCAATTTTGAAAGTTTATCTCTAAACAGAACGTGACCACCATAGACGGCTGAAGTTCTGAGCTATTTGGATCAAGATAGCTGAAGAATCTAGAACCGTAATGCTTTAAAAGATTGACCCAACCCCCCCAGATACAGTGGTGAGGTCGGGGGGAAAAAAAAAATGGGGACCTGTTGAAATGGACTAATAACATCTTATACAGGTCATTTTTTGGCTTGCCAAGGAGTTGACTGTACGTTTAGATGAAAGGGTTTAATTGGAAATGATAACCTGATGACAGAGGGCATCTGTCAGCCTACAAGCCCTGGCTGTCTGTCTGCCAGTACTGCAACAATATCCACAGGGAGATTGGCAGATAGAAGCTGCTGTCAACGCCCTTAACTCAGGGTTGTTCCAGCACTAAACCTGCACTTGTGTCTGCTTCAGCAAGGGTACCTTTTACTGTTGCTGGCTCTGTCTCACAGCTAACCCTGAGCGTATGGAAAACAAACACATTTTCTAATTTACATGTTAAGGATAAAAGGATAAAGACATAAGTGAGATGAGCATCAAAGAAAGCAGACCACAAATGCTTTCAGACCATCAGAGTAGTTCAACAAGATCCGGGACATCAAAGTCACTTAAATATTTTTCATTCTTGGGGCCACAAAATGTAGGATGATATGACAGACACACAAAAGGCCCACAGTTTCCTCTTGGCCCCCGCAGTAGTGTTGACATGAGTAGAAATTAAGTTATCACCCTTTTTTAAAGTCCAGACGGCTGTCAGACAAGACCCAATGGCACGGAGGTTGATTCGATGGTTCCAGCAGCATGGCTACTTTACAGGGAGAGCTCTGTGTCACATATCCATTTCCAAGAATACTGCACAGAGTATACCACACGTGTCTCAGGATGGATTTGAATGTACTTCCTGCTTGGGGCATGCATTTCAATTTTTAGATGGTTTATCAGTTGCTGATACTGCCTATGTGATCGTACTGTGCTTTTGTGTATTGTTTTTACATTTCATTCACATTGCGTGTAGCAAATATTTCACATATCACAGCGGAGTAGCCTGTTTTTTTTGGGGGGGGGGGGCATCTGACCTCATGCCTGACCTCAACCTCCAAACCACCAACCCTCTACTATTTAGCTAAGCATGTCACAACTGTCTTTATCCTTCTCAGACTACAGACGGGAAGATTAGACTAACTGACATCTCAGTTAGTTCAGAAAAATGGTGATTCAGTTTAGCACATGTTAATGAAGTTTTTCTGATCGGGCACACAGTTCTTGTTCAGATTTGTTTGTGGAGCTCTTGAACATTTCTAGTATCAAATGCTTGAGCTGTTTCTGAATATACATACATCCAAAGCTTTTGAATTTTACTCAGTCTTTAACCTGACAGCTCCCAAGTACAAATTTGTTTGTACTTTTGAATAAAAAGTTAATATTTTGGTGCATTCGCTGCTCTTTTGACAACCTGTGTGCATCCGGAATCCAGATGCCTTCTTTGCCTAAAACACACAAATGTAAGTGTGACTATTTTTATTTGTGATAATATGTCTGAAGTCGTTTAGTTCCTGCTGTGTGCTATACATGAGGGAGGACAATTGGAGCAGCTTTAGGGCTCATTGCTGTTTAACTGTGTTCGATGATGACCCTGAAGAAGTCCACAAGCCAAAAATAAATGCTGAAGTTTTTCTGTATAATTCAGGTGTTGCTGGAGCTCTAGCCTGTTCTAGCAACATTTGTCAAAATACTTCTAACCCAGTGGAAACTGGTTTTCTAGGTTTGTCTGGAATGCCAGCAGGTTTATGCCCTTCAGCAACACAAACTTTTTTTTTAGTTAGCTAGCAGCAATGAACAATTCATTTATTATACCAGATCTAAAAACTTTTTTTGTATTCTGTAAGTAAATGCTTAAAGAAGTGTGCTTGCTCAAATGCAGCCACCTTTGATGTTCTGCTTCCTGTATGTGTTGGTTTGAAAAACACCGTATTCTTTATCCTTGCCCCTGATCAAGGGTCTGCGTCACCCTAACTCATCCCCACAGAAACAAACATCAAGTGGTTCCTACATTAAAAATGGAGGCACACACCATCAAAGAGCCACCATTTAATTACAACACACAGGAAATTATCCCTAGAATGGGCCCAGTGCTGATAAGAAGTCCAGGGCTTCTGGATGACAGCTCTAGAAACCTGAGAGAACTTATCACCAAAGTGGAGGTGGGGGCCCACGACTTGGTGCCTGACAATCTGATTGGACTGTCATCTCCAGGTCATAATTAATATATTTATAAAATAATAACTGAAAAGAAAATCTTAGCATCATTGGCGCTATTGTAACAGAAGCTTGCCCTGGCCCCATAGGTGAACAGTGGCCAAATTCATGTGGCGGCTGGTTTCCCTTGTGGCTAATAAGGCTGCTGTCAGTATAATGGAGCAGAGGGGGGCAAAGTGAGCTACCTCTCTTGGAAGCCTTGACAGATAAATTGCCTCCCCATGCATAGAATGAAGCAGAATTTAGAGAAAGAAAAGAAATATGTTACTGTCTGCTGACAACCATAACCACAGGCTTTGCATATGAATACTTGTTATTGTGTAGAAAGTAGTATAAAAAACTGTGCCAGACATCACAACACAAAAAAATATTTGATTTTCTTTTTTTGTGATGTGTCTAACATTAGTATGATAAACTGTTAAAATATGTCAAGCTGGCATAAGAAGTTATTGTTAGCATATTATGATCCTGCAGGTAAATGCTTTAGCCTCAGTATTGTTGCCAGTGGAGGGGAAGCATAATTGATACAGTGGTTGGGCCCTGGTTAACACATATTGGGATATATGATGTATCCAAATGGGTGCCAGTCTTTAATTTGTCTAGCAGAGACTGCTGCAACTTAATTTTTTTTCTCAGTACTCTTTTCACTGTCGGCAGCACATGTAGTATATTATGCATCACAGCTAATTGAATGCTTGTGAAAAGTCAAGTGGCATATTCATAGAAAGTGGCTCATCAGCCTTTCAGATACGTCACAATAAGCTTTAAGAATGACTTTAGTTGCTGCATAATTTTAAAAAAAATAGATTTTTTTTTTCTAAAAGTGATTTTTGCAAACCTATTATGGTGGAACTTTATGTTCTCTTTACCCCCTGATCTAAGTAAAACATACTATACTTTGATACATACTTACCTTTGGCACATAAGTCAAACCAGTCATTGTTTTCATTAAATATCCAAGTTGCTGGCATTAAATTAAATTCTCTGGATTGCCCAAAGTAATAAAAACTGTTTTTGGAAAGAATAATGATTTTATATTTATATGATCATTTTTTTTATTTTTTCAAGAATCAGAGAATTGGTCAGATTTTGGTGAATTGGCACACAAGGATCACCTAATGGTTTAGCCAAATCTAGGTTAAGGTATCATTTCTTGTTTTCCAGCATGTTTTCCATTTTTGCAAGTATCCCTATTACTCCTGGAGTATTGGTCAGTTTTTCCTTGACTTCTGAATGGATTTTAACTCGCATTGTTTGACTATACTGCACTAACTAATGCATTCTCTCTGTACTTCAAACATTCTAATAATCTAGCACTGGAGTTTCTCAAAATGTGGACAGATGCAGTAATTTGCATTGGTATTTGCATTGCTAAATAACACCACAGTAATGGACAGACCCTTCTTAAATTTGCGGTAACTGACTTTTTTGCCTGTAAGTGGGAGTATAAACCAACTGTTAACACATCAGTGATATAAAGCCACTTTTTGATGGCAGACATTTTATAGTACAGTTGCCTTTTTACATATCCACCAGATATGCTCTATGGTTCACTGCTGCTTGCTCCACATTCCCCAGCTACTTGCCTATCCTAGATCAAAACAAAGCTGGAAAGCTTGCAAAGAGCAATCAGAAAACACCAGTTAACCAAATAAATGAGCTAGAGTAACAGAGCAACAAAATAATTCTTTGTGAGTTTCTTTGCAGGCGACCGCTTACATCTATAGAAGAAAAAACTATTCACGTGATCAGTTGTTAACGTTAAATGATTGTCCATTTATCTTATAATACTATATGTCTCATAATGCATGTAAGTTATATTAGCACTTATAAAAATAATTTTTATTTCATTAAATTCCTTAACCTCTTAACCTAGGTTACAGAACCCCATGTTGATTCCCCCATGGGACTGAATTTTAATTCCGACCCTAGATCACTGCCATATCCTCTCCTGTGCAGGTGGAAAGCCACAGTGGGGATACTTTTATCGGGCATTCCAAGGGTACAAAACAGGAAGGAGGGAAAGCCGAATTGTAAAGGTAACACAATCAGCCGCTAAAGTAGTCACAGGAGTATCAGTTTCTTTAAGCTGCACTGAGCGCTGCACAAGATTAAGATGTGGATTACTGAACATTTACTTCATGTCACACAGACTGAGCCATGTGGTTTGTTCTATAAAGTGATACGGCACCCTGACCTTATTGCAATCCTGTCACAAGATATAATTATCCAAAGGGATATACTAATGCTGTTTTACTTCAGAGAGAGTTTGTAGCAGTCCACTAAAACACAGCTCGGAGAGGACAGAAATACTCCTCTGCTGCTCATGCACGGTCACTCCAATTTTTTTAAAGTATTTCCCCCCAGACCGGAATCTAATCCTGTGGACAGACTTTACCTTTGACTCTTGTACTTGACCCCATACCTTGGGAATGAGGGAATGAGTCAGACATGCTCAGGCTTTGAATGCATCATCGCTTGACCACTTTCAGGCTGATGTAGGAGAGAGAAAGTAGGTGTGGAGAGTCTTTGACTGATGGCACAGCTTTATAGTACACAATATTAAGCGCCCAGTCGTGAAAGTTAGATGCTCTTTTGCTCTTGAAAGGGAAGCATTAATCTCCATTCGTCTCTGACCACATAAAGAGGAATTTTGCAGTCAGATCTGCAGCTACCAATCAATAGGTTGCCTGTAAGTTGAACTATGTGTCATATCTCAATCACCTTTTGTTCCATGTCCTTGGGGGTTGCCTGAATTTACTGCCACTCTGTATAAGTGAGTGGGTAGCACAGGTGTGCATTGGCGCACAGTTACACTGACACTCCATCCCCCACCCCCACCACATGCCCTGGGTTCATTGTGTCCATTTTCTTTATCCAACAGAAAATGTGCTTCCACTTTCCAAAAACTGAGTTTGAGATCCTACATTGCACCCACCTGCGCTCCTCCAAGTTAGACACAAATGTAAAGATTTCCAACAAAAATGTGGGTTAAGATATAAC
>VUQG01000168.1:3103-20720 GCA_015106755.1 Etia nguti
TTGATCCCACCAACCCACCTGCCTCTTTCTGTAGGCTTTCTGTCTTAAACTGAAAGGAGTATTGTAGAAGAGAAAGTGATTTTGCCTTACAGAACCTGAGAAAGACATTTAGTAGACTGTGATTTTTAGGCTACAGCAGTGTTGGCTGTAAGTGGAGAGCAGCTAAAGGAGTATGAACTTCAGGGTGAGTAGGACTTCACAGCCAGAAAGTGCAAGTACATTATGAGAAAGTGGAAGGAGCAGAAAGACAGGAGGGGAAGGAAATGGAGCGACAAAAAAGAAAATGGATAAGGATTCAAAATCGGATGAAAAGAGGAAAGAATAGTGGGAGCAGAAAATGGAGGAAGATGAGGAAGCAAATGGACAGGAGGAAGGAACGTAATCAAAAGTGAGCAGAGGGGCAAGAAATCTGAAAAAAAGGAAAGAACTGATACAAGTGAATTTATCACTCCAAGGAGCAGAGGATCGGAAGAGTAAAAAGAAAAGACAGCATAAAATAAAGAGGGAGAGAGAGAAGCTGATAAATGAATATCATAAGCCATAAAAGAAGAGGTGGTGGTTGTGGGAAATGTGACTGATTTTGTTTTATTGACCACTAGCCACAAATATAGTAACAGTGAGAAGATTTTTCATTTCATTTCGCACAGGAAGCATGTCTCACACGCATCTGATATGTGTGATATGAACGTTGATCAATACAGGTGTCTACAACACCAGTGTGTCTGCTTAACACTGCACCTGATCAGCGCCTCCTGTGTAGAAACACAGCGTTTCCCTGCTAAACATGCTGCTTACACCACATTTACTGTGTTGACACTATGTAAGCGGTGAGGCGTGTTCAGACTGAATACAAGATGCAACTGGCCGCAGAGCTGCATTAAACAGTGTCAATTAAGGCAGATGTACAGGTGGACTCCAGTTATTCTTCTTTGGTGTTCTGGTGTGTGATTCTTATTATTTTTTTTATGAGAAGTTTAGGTTAAAATTTAGCATTCCATTATTTTTAAAAGCTGCGGAGTATATAAGAAAACATAACACCAATATTTAGATGTGAGGAAGAAAGTAAACCTAAGGTTGCAGGTTTCTTAGGAACTGAACTGCACTACCTCTTGCCAAATCAGCTTTTGCACTGAGGACATTTTGCTGCATGTCAGTGGTGCTAACTTCCAAAGTATACTGGCTTTAGGGAGCCTCAACATCGAAAAGATTTTTATGCCATCATTCATGCCAAATGACTGATTATAACAGTGATTTAGTACGATGGACCTGAGAGATCAAAAGCTGCAACTTCAGAAAACACAAGCAAATAGAACAATGCTGCAAAACCACACAAACCAGAAGGAAGTTGAATAAAACACAATAGAAATAAGAAAAATTTTGTAAAAGCTCACTTGAAAAATATTTTTTGAGAGACAGATCAGCTGCAGAAGGGACAAGCTAAGAGTAAACAGCTAATAGCAAACATGTATCTACAGTATTATGTGAATAAAACACACATTACCCTGCATCTTTTTTCCCCTCACAACACCGATGAATCCTCCGCTTCCCTTAAGCATGTCTCAGTTGCAATCCTTCGCATGTTTTGGCTTCTGTCACTTACGCAGCTGGTCCATCACTTTAGTGTCTCCCCAAAAACACTATTATTGTGTTTTATATACTTTTGCAGCATTTTTCTTTTTGTTTTTTTCTTAATTTGCACTGCATTTGACTTCTCAGGCCCACCACAGTTTAGAGTTAAATATAATCTCAATCAATGGTTTTGTTCACTTTTGTGCCTCACTTTAAACTTTTTGATGTTTCTGTCATATGTTGGGGAACCAGGACTCACTGTTGACAAGCGGGGTACTTCATGCACTTTGGGACATTTATGAACAAAGACTGACAACACAGGATTTGATGAATGCTACTGCACCACCACAGCAGACCTATTGACAGGGAATACACATAGAATCTAAGGCTGAACAGTTGACTGGGAACCACCTAACAATTCAGTGCTCTAACATCAATAGACAAAAGCTACTATCAAAGCTGGAGCATCCATGACTACATCAGGAATATGCCCCCACCCCCAAGTTGAGTTACTCCAGGAGTACCTCAGGCAGCTGAAGACAGATGGTGATAAGAAGGAAGTACTGTGGAAGACCAAAGGCCCGACATGCTTCTGTATAATACAAGAACATCTGTGCTGCATATGGATTATAAGTCCCCGATGTCCCCTCTGTTGCAAGAAGAAAAAAATGTTGCAGCTTCATGTAAGGCCTTGCTGATTCACATCATAAAGTCTCCCTTTATGTCTGAGAGCATGTAAGCGATGCAGCTGTGTTGCTAGTAAATATCGAAACTGCTAAGCTGCGGGTCGTATCTCAGCTGGAGAGGTTGAATTCTAATTACAGGAATGTGGGGTAAATCTGGTCCCGGGTGGCTAATGTTGCAAGGCTCTTGGCTCAAGCAGCAAAGAAAAAGGCAACCCTGGAGGGATGAGGGATGGGTTAGCTATAGTTTTATGCGAGTGTAACTGTTTGGGCATACAAGGGGCCAGATAAATTAATATTTCACTGCAGGATTGGGTTACAGGCTTTATTGTGTTACAGATGCAACAATAGACATGTATTCTTTGTGTTATGGGGTAAAACTTGTTATGTAATCACAGGAGTTTGGTGTCATTATTATCAAACAGATTACATTGATTGTGCTGTCATATCCTGTGTAAATACAAGCACATGGGCACACGCAGGCAGACACTTGGATGTGTTCGGCTGTCAGCTTGTTTGAACTGAACTATCGGGAAACCTATTTCCTCTGGCTAACCGATCAACAAATTACATGTAAAGTATACCAAGAACACTATTATTAGAATGGATGACTGCATTCTTTAGCCCCAGAAACTTCATCACCTGCTCAAACACAACTTGATTAACAACAAAAGCGTAAGAGGGTTCAATGAAATGTAATACAAACCACGTTGTCAAAGCTGCAATTTACCATCTATACACCCACTTATCAGCAGCCAGAGTTCAATACACAGAAGAAAGAAACATGACATTGGTTCCAATCCAAATCTTGTGTTAATTAGCCAACCTCTAAATGCACCATTCCTTTTCTACAACCTTGTTTTCATCTACCAGATGAGCTGTTTAATTGCCTATTATGGCGTCTTTGCAGAGAAGTGGGAACTCGTATTTCCCCCATGTGTATTGGGTGAGGTGATATTGATGTGCGTGTTCGGTGTGAGAGTGCTGGATCACATTTTCCCTAACTGACGCTCAATAGTTGCAGCAGACACAAGGATATAAATGACACCCAAGTGTACCACAGAGTCTAACACATGCCTTCTTTAGTAAGGACACAAGTCAGGGCCTGATGCAAAGACGACTTCTGTTTCACCGAAACTTTATCAGTTTGTTATAATAGGAATAATATTTAAAAGACTTTTTTGATGTGATGAAAAGCAGGCAGGATTAAGTTTCTCAGTCCTAATGTTTTAAAGGCTCATCTGGTGAATAGCTAGAATATTAAGGTGTAAAATGATCTGTTTTTAGTGATGAAGTGCTCGAGTGAAAATAATAAAGCATAATTTAATTTTAGTCTACATATAATCTGCACCCAAACAGGGAGCATTCATTTCTTCCCTCTGCTGTCTGAATGGTCTATTCATTTTGCCACTTAGTTTTCGACGCTGCATCAACATTGATTATTGCTGAAAAAGCATTACTGCCTTTTCTGACACTTAGGAAAGTTTATTTATTAGCTCTTAAAAGCACAAGCAATGATATGAGCAATTTATCAAAAATGTCTTGTACACAACAACAATGACAACAACTATCTCGCTGTCTACAAAGTACTGAATGGCATGGATGAACCTTTATTTGAGAATGTATGTGCCAAACCTAAAACCTTAAGCTTCATCCACCTATAAAGTGAAGCTAGCAACTCTGCTTGTATAGTCCTCTAAATGTATTACCTATCACTTCATATATCAGTCCTCTCCTTTGTTATTTCCTTAAATTACTCACCTTAAAGTTGAGATTAATTTAAGTGGACTCCCGCTAACTTTGAGCCACAGGCAGTTATTTTGCCTGTCATCAAACAGTCTCCACATTTCATTGACTTTACAGGGTTTCTGGTTGCTACATCAGTTCTAGTCTCTTGCCTATGTGTACGTCCCTTTATAGAACAACTAACATTTTTCAAATTGTGTTTATGCCGTATATCGTACATCAGATTTTTTTGGTTGACTGTTAAGATGTTCTTTTTCTGTGCTAATGTGTGACCTCCAACTTTTATTCACTATTCTCTAACAAAGGCCATTATGTTTCCCTAATCCCATAACTCTTTTCATTAAAGGGGAGTGGGACACAAACCACAGTAACTGCTGGAAATTTACTTTAAGTAAATCCACCACACCCCTTAAGTTCCTCTGCAAAGTCGTGGCTGTGATTTTCAGTAAATATAAGAATATCGCACCTCTTACACTGGAACAAAGGTTTGTCAGTCTACATGTTACAAACAAGGCAGAAACATATTCAAAAAGAATATACAGTGTGAGCAGTATTTGTTGAGCCATTTGATAAAATTGGTTGTTGGTTTGTTGGAGTGCAGCTCAGCACAAACCCTGGCACACGTCTGTTTTTCAATCATCATGTCAAATCCTCCTTCTCTCCTTTTGATAATATAAACTTCTGCTTATCATTTCTTTCTCTTCAGTCCTGTCATATACAAATCTGAAGAGACGCATCACACAGCTCTACCGAATCCTAGATTTCCTGAAGTATCCAGATGTTTTTTTATCAAATAAAATGAGAGAGACTGCACAGTTTTGTTTTGCTTTTTATTAATATTTTTAATGTTTTTGTTTATGGCTATAAGACTTTTAAGGTTCTTTAATTTATCCATCACACAGTATATGTGACCAATATATGTGATGCAGTTTAACCATTCTTTCTGAAGCAGTCGGAACAGCTAATGCACTTTAGTTAACTCAGTTTAGAGGCCTAAGGAAGGCAAATCAAGGTAATGCTCATGTCTAACAATTCTTAGAGAATTGTGGTAAGTCACTCTGCCATTTTCAACCAATCTCAGGTATTGTGAATTGATACTTATCATTTCTTTACCAGTGCTGTGCAAGGTCATAGCTGGATTCAGTGTGTAGGTGTCTCCTACACTAAATGCTATATGAAGTGCTTAGAGGGTTTGGAGTCAGTGACTGAACACCTGGGAGAGGATATTGATTTTAGCAACATTTGACATTTCTTCACTATACTGCGCAAAAGCAGAGGTGTTTACTTCTATACTTAAAATTCAGGCATGTGAAATTATTTTATAAACATTTTATAACACCATTTCTCCCTTGAAGATCCCTGAATTCCCATGATACAAACATTTATTAGAACTTAGAGTGCACTTAGTAAAATAAAGAGAATATTCAGCAGTGTGGAAGGAAAAGAACAAGCTTTCATAGAAACTGAATAGTGTACATCACTTTAAAAAAAACTATCATTGTTATGAGATAAAAATAGAAAATCTCCTTTCAATTTGAACCCTTACTCGGGGCAAAAATATGTGCTTTAAAATGGTCTGAGGGTGATGACATCCTGCCATCACCGATGACATTCTCAATATAAATGATAAAACCTTTTCATCATCCTGTTCGGCTTGTTTCTTTTTCCTGTTTCCATCTTTCTCCATGCTTACAGCCTTACTGTTATTTTACTGATGGCCACTGAGTACCCAAATTTCCCCTTGTGGGACAATTAAAGGATTATTCTATTCTATTCTATTCTGAGTGTCTTCATTCAGTGTCGTCCATGGAAGTGGGAACTGTTTCCCAAAAGAGAAGGAATTGTTTCACAGTAGCTGTTTTACAGGAATTGTTTTGATATATTATTAAAATTACTTTCATAATTTCCTCACCTGTGCAGTAGTCAGGCCTTTATTTCCTGCCTCAATTCTCTTACCTTCTCTTATGCGTATGTAATGTCTTGCCAAGACAGAACAAACAACCCAAAAAAAAGTAATGTGATTTACACTCCGCAGTCATGTTGGGAAACGGCAAAGCTTCTGTGGCGTCAGCTAATGATAGTCACTTAGACAAGCACTCATATTGTTTGGTAAAGTGACGGATGCCCATGCATGAAGTATGTTTCAAACATAGGTGAGAATGTTTTTTTTATGGTTTTGTTTATTCAACTTATCTTTTATTTTCAAATTTTACAAGCACACAATTAGAGATGTTCTTTTAGTTGTGTAAAGAAGAGAAAAACCTAACTGACTAGTAGTCTAACCCTCAGAAAACATTCAAAACTGAGCACACTTTAAATGGATGAATTAAACACTGGTTGAACAAATATTTTATGTGTATTTATTTTTCATCTCTATTTATTTTGATAAAGCTGACATTTAGCCAACTGCAGAGCAGTTTATTTCATTTACAAAAAGACCGAGAGCGAGGGGGATGCAGCCCCCAGGCAGTGGCTGTAACATCTTTGAACTGCTAGCTGTTGTTGTATTTTAATAAAACTGGGAATATATCCTTTTACCAACTAATATTTCTGGCACCAATTAAGGGCAAGGGCAGGAGTGTTTATATGTCTAGTCAAACAGTCACACATATCCCTGTACACAGTAGTTCCTTAGCAGCTTCATACATTGAGTGAACCTTCAGATTCAAACTGCTGACAGATATTCATGTACTAGGGACTCATTCGGGCTGGATAAAGGTTCTTTACTTTTGATAAGAAAAACATAATGTGCACATAACATCCTTGTTTTCACCCCAAGCAACACTGAATTTGAGGCAGATACTATCACAAATATTGCCAGGAAATGAAACCTTTGGGTAAGACTTTATACTACTCATTGTTAATAAATTTATAGTTATTCATCCTTTAGGTAATAGTTTTGTTGTTTTTTCACTGTTCAAAAATGATGACATTAATGCATTAATTTAACTCAACATTTAGTTTTGACTTTACTTGTTATTTACGTTCATTTTAGATAGCTGTTTGGCTATTTTCAGGTACTTTTTTAAAAACTAGAATACCATTAATCATTAACAAACACATAATAACATATATTAAATGTTACTTGTGCTGATATAATCAAATGCCATTGCCACTGTTTCTTATCAGCTATAATACAATACCTCATAAAAGATGCTATTAATAAACATTAATTTTCATTAGACACACTGACTATGATATACATCATAAACTATTGACTAGTGAACAATATCAATTATTAAATTGTTTACCACCAGTAAAATAACAGTTAATTCAGGAAGCTGGATTATCAATTTACAAACTTTCTATTATCTATGGCCATTATAAAGTGCTACCAACCTTTTCCCAGTAATAGACAAGAACAGGATGTTGACGAAGAAGACTCAAGAGTCACTGTCAGTTACCATCTTTCCTAATGTTCTTCTCAGCCTCATTGCTCAATGAACCTATAAAGTTCATTAAGACCAGATTAACTGCAAAAACTGATGCCTTTTGGTAGGCCACATTTTAATACATAACACTAATGGGAAAGCAGAGCCACTTGGACCAAAAGACAGGCAGTAATTGTAAGGCCAGTCCAGACTGTGACAGCGCATAGTAATAGCTGTTTACTGCTACTCTTTTCACTCCTGCAAAATGTGTGAGGTCTTGTCCCTTCCTGAATATCTGAGGCCCATTTCAAGTTAGAGTGCATAGACTAGTGGCACTCCTACTGAGAGCGTTTGGAATATACATTCATGTTATCATGCATACGAGGACACACACATTGTATATTCACATGTTCATTAAGATGTAATCAAGCATGCTCTTTGAGAGTGGATGAGATACAGACCAGATCAGTGTGTTTTAATGGGAACAACAGCCCACACCTTTTTTTCAATGCTTTTTAAGAATAATAAAATGCTATTAAATAAAGGACTCAAAACGGGATTTCTAGTGCTCAGTTTGTACAGTTTAGCTATAGTAGATCTACTGTATACCTACACCTTTAGATGAATAGATGTATATTAAAAAAATATCAAACCGCTTACAAGATCATTTCTGGACAGATAACATAATCATGGATTGGACAAACTCCCACACTCACGCAGGTGGGAAGACCATTATTGCCCTTCTCTTCAACTAGGCAACCCTTAGCTTTCAACTTCCAGTTGGCTGAACATAATCTGCAGGATGAAGTCATGCACAACGGTGTTAAGTGGCGGCTTTTTATTTCTTCAACACATGAAGTGAAGCTCTGCTTCCCGACTAAAGCCTTTGAACCAGAAAAGAGGCTGTCTCCTTACTGTGTATTAAGGAAAAGATACTGTTACACACAGACATGTGTATCACAGTACAATCAAAATAATATAAAAAAAAGATGTGATCCTCTAAGCCTCCGTACCAACCAACCATTTCTGACAGCCTGTTTGACAAAGCGATTTTCCTAGATCTGACTCCATCAGAGTTCTGAATTGAAAAATAAAGGCTTTTGTGTAATCTACTAAAGGCCTAAGTCTTATTAGTAATGCCAAGTGAAAAGGTGATGACTATCAAGGGAATTTGTTCACTCTTTTAAGTACAGTACTTATCTAAGTCAGCTTCTTAAGGAGACCCGGAGCCCACTGCAGGTGCCAGAGCTTAAAAGGTAGAACAACTCTGGACAAGCTGCCAGGTGTGTTCTGTAGGATTACATGGGGAAAATGTTTTGTTAACTCTATCCCCACTACTAACAAAATACTCCAAAAATCATTTTCTTTCACATCATACAATAGTGTTAAAAGCTACTGTAAGTTATACAACTGAATAATAACATTTTTTTTTTTTTTTCATACGAGAGTAGCTTTACTGACACACACTGACATTTTGAACCAAAATCATGTACGCTATTTGTGCTTAACCATGGGTTACTGTGTACTTGGAGCATAACAAATTCTAACAAATAGAGAATCACATAAAAATCTGTCTTTTTGAAAATGTGTAAAGCAAAAAATGTAACATTGAAGAACTACAATTTCCATGGATCTACTTTGTGCACGATTGCTATTATTATACTGCATGCAGTATTTGGAAGCCCTTTTTTCAAGGAACAGTGTTTTTATATCAAAAACTAATCACCGCACTGCAATATTAAAAATTGCAGTAATCAAATCAATGTCCCATTTTGGCAATGGTGCTAATATTTAAGTGAGACTGTGCTATATAAGCAGCACTGCTGTAATCCAGTTTCAGTTTAAAAAATGTAAATTGCTCATGGCAGTCACTCATAATATGACATATACAGTTAGGCCCATCACTTTTTGGCCAAACATCCAGTTTTTTATAGTTTTTGCCTTTGTATGCCACCACAGAAGATTTTAAATCAGTCAGTGTGTAGTTAAAGTGCAGGCTTTCAGTTTTAATTCATAAGGTTTAAGAACGATTCGCATGAGGTATTTAAGAATTGCAGCCATTTATATCCAAAATCCCCCATTTTTAGAGGCTCAAAATTAAACAAAAAACAATGGACTAATGAGAAAGTGGAGACCTGGTCCCTTCTTATTTTACAACAACTCAAGTAGACGTAACATCTAAAGTTGATTCAAAGTGTATATTTAAATAAAAGCTCAAAGAGATGTCAGTGCAAGTGAGGGTGAGCATCTTTAAGGTGAAAAAAGGAAACAAATCAGTCAGAGAGATAGCAAAAAACTATGAATCTAACTGTGAAAAAACAGAATTCTGTGTGTCAATACATCACTTCAAAAGCGACAGTTTGTCCTAGGATTTCATGATTCCTAAAGGGGCTAAAACCCTCCAGACAAGAATAGCAACAAGCCTTATTTGTCTGGTAGTCTAATCAAGTAAGATGGCCTTTTAAAATTGAGAGTTCTGACCTTTCATTACAGAGACATTATCCAGCCAATCACACAACATAGAAAGAAAACTTATAGGAAACTTGGGTGAGACACTAGACATTGGGTTAGTGTTCACAACATCACTGAAATGCTGGGAACGCTAAAAAATCACACATACAAATTCCTTTGTAGTAAACAACCGTTAATCAGTTTTATTTATGAGGTTTGTGATGGTTCATCAGGCTAAAAATCTGTTTGTTTGTTCTGTTTTTTAAGGCAGTGAAATCATTCAATCAAGTAATTCAATGTCAATGAAAGAAAGTAAGCAACATAGTCATTAATAATCATTTAGTTAGTTCATCAGTGCTCATTAGTCTGTTTTGAGGTGAGCATGCTTTTTTTTCTTTTGGTATTTCGATAGAGAATTAGAACAGGGCCAACAGAAACTACCCATAAGGTTGCATTTAAAGAGTGAGATACTGCTTGTATGCCTTCTGTTTTTAGGCAGTGTATCTGGCCATCCTATCTCCAATACAGCATTCCTCACTCCTTCCATAAACAATAATCCCGGTACTTATCAGTCCAGCTGGTTGCTCCTTGGGTAAGCACGAACATAAACTCAGTGACAGAATAAGGGTACAGCAGCAGTATTTTAACAGGGTCCACTCTGCTGTCACCTCTTGTCTACTGATTTGTAACCTAGGCCTGGCACATTCATTGTAACTGTCAGCTTGGCTTGAGAACAGAATTACTTTTCTATATTAAGAGGGAAATGCTGCAGAAGCCACAGTTTGCGGACTACACAAGCACAATTTCTAGCCTGTATGACAAAAGCAGCCCTTAAAATTCTAAAGCAAAATATACAGAGCAATAAGCCACAATAGCAGGTTGCAGTTAAAGTACTAGCAGAAACTACACTCCTTCACTGTAGCCCAATATATAGATAACCCTAAAATAAACGCAAAGGACTGGCCAGGCCTTCAAACCCCTAGACCCTGCTAGAAAAGAAGATGCCAAGATTTTTTATTTTTATTTTGTTGTTGTTACAATGGTCAGTATTAGGGAAAGTGGTATTAAGGTAGTGGCTGACTGGTATATATAAAAGCATAGGCAGAGCTGCTATAGTTTAGTAAATTACAAACTAGCAACTTTTTTGATAAGTGCACAACCTAAAGAGATAAAAAAAAGTATGAACTTTGCTTTTGGGAAGTTTAAAAAACAGAGTTGCAGGTCAGCAGAAGCTGTATTGCAGAGGCTCTCAAAGCTGGATATTTAATTTGGAACTTTTACTGAGCGTGACCTGTTCATATGCACACATACACACCGAACCTCACACCCACGTACACATATATTTAATACTGAATAGAGCCATAAATTAGATGGACTGCATGAATATGCTGGCTGCACCTTTCTGCGGTCGGCACACTGAGAACTGGGCTGGTGGGAAGTGTACACTCAGCAATCTGTAAGTGATTTCTGATGCTTTTAAATTCTCTCAGCAATCCTTACTGTTGGTTAAAAAAATCCATCACTGGGGAATAGTGAGATAAAGAGTGTGAGCTTAGGAAACTTGACTTAAAAAGAGATAATGACTGACAGAAACCTGAAAGATGTCAGAAAAGAAAAATGCAGGATGCAGCACCAAAGTTAGAGGGGTTCAAGTGCATATGTGCTGATGTCTGTTACATTAATTAGACAATGTTGTTGATCAAAAAGATTTTTAAAGACATATTCAAACAGCATACAGATGAGGATGGGAAAAAAAGAAGTGCTCTCATCTTAATCTTCAGCTTTAAGATCCTGCAGGCAAACGCTGAATACTGAAATACTACTGGAACCCCTGTCCTTCGAAACACTGAGTCAGTGTCTTCACTCTGCTTGACATCCTTCAGTTTAAAACTGTTCCAAATAGGAAGGGCAGTTTTTTTTTTTATTTAAATATTATATATATATTTCTGTATGGTATATATTTCTGTATGGTATATATATTTCTGTATGGTATATATATTTCTGTATGGTATATATATTTCTGTATGGTGTTAGAAAAAAACAAAAGAATAAAAGTCTTTACAAAACATGGGTAACAATGTGAAAATTTTGATCTTTCAATGTTTTTTTTAAGTTGAGAACTTTCTCTTTATCTACAAATAAAAATGTTTATGGTATCTAGATGTAGCACCTGGGAAATTAAAATGACTGTTGTCCTATTTCTAGATCATTTCTGAATCTTTGTTTCTTACCTGTCTTTTCCCTCAGTTACTGGGAGATGAATAAGATGCCAGTATTCATATTTTTAAAAGGTTGCAACTCTGAAATTTATATCCAAAAACTAGAAAATCATGCAATAAACAAAACATGAGCTGTTGCCTTCAGGACATGGTGGGTAAACAGAAAACAGTAAGGACACACAGAGGTTGTCTGATTGTTGAGTGACAAGTCTGTATTTCAGAAATAAATCAAAAGCCTCTTTTATTAATCCATTCATAACTTTGATTTACCGGCTGACTCACTGACTAACTGGGACATCTCCGACATGTGAGTTCAGGTGTTGCAAACACTTCAAAATGAGAGCTTCATAACACTTTTGAGTGAGAAAATCACAGATGTATTCAACAAAGACGAGTAAGTAGGTCTTATCAGTATAATGATGCTTTTTTCCTAGTGTATAATGAAGCTTTTTTCATGGAGTAAATACATGACTTTTCCAGAATCTTCTCTACCACTGACTTGAAGGGACCATGTTCCCACCAAACCAAAAGGAAGACTTAAATAAAATAAAATTAAGAGAGCCATAAATACTTAGAAATTAAGTATTTATTTAAAAGACACATTTTAGCAAAAGAAAGGTGTTTTGGCTGATCCTGTCACACCCCTTCAAAATGGGTACCATTCATACTCCCACTGACACCTTCAGCCAGTTTAGAATCACCAGTTAACCAAACCCGACAAACCCACTGCTTTTGAAAGTTAAGGGCAAAATCAACAAGGGAAAAAAAAAAACAAAAAAAAAAAACACAAAAAAAACACACACAAAAAAAACACACAAAAAAACAAGCAGCACATAAAAAAGTAGTTTTGGTTAGTAAAATTCTAATATTTTAATAATCTTTTTAGTACTATTTAGCAGTTATCTCTGACTGTCTAATGTACTCAGTCATCTGAAAAAGAAAGTTTTCAAAGTACTTAATGCAGTACCATGAAAAAATAAGTAGACCCCATGATTTATTAGTTTGTAGCAGTATTAAATTTAGCAGCAAGAGCTTGATCCGGTTGTTTTCTGTATGACATTTTTTTCCCTTAATTTGTTTGATTTTGTTTCTCTCGGAAACAATCTCTTAGCATGCTAAGCTAATGCTAATTAGCTAGTCAGGCGCTTTGTGGCTTGCATGTCTCTAATGTTTAATAGCACTATGAGATTGTAATTGTTCTAGTTAACAGACCTGAATGTTGAAGTTGCATAAACATCGTTGATCATTGCCATTCCAGCTCTAAGATTGATCGGGATTTATGTGGAAAGAAGGCTAATGTTGCTTTTTATGGGCTGTATGCTGTATGTAAGCGCACAGTCAACAGTACAAAGTGTCTACTCCCCTGGATGCTGATATTTGGTTTTTATACACCAGTAATCATATGCAGTATTATTTATGACAAAGAATGGCATTTCATTAGCTTTACTTACTTATTAGCAAAATTTATTTTCTTGTTATTGTTAGTCATAGTAATAATAACAATAATAATAATGATAACAACAGGTCTTATTTCTCAGGTATTGTATGAAAACATGCTGCCACTACATAATCACACACTTGGTTTGAACTAGATTTTATAGACTGTAACAACATTGTGATGTAAGAATGTATGCTATATTAGTCTTTCGTTAACTAAAAGAGAAAGGGAGAAGAAAGGAAAGTTATCCCAAGTCGGACCTGAATGTTGCACTTGCATAACATACCGTTAATGACGACTGTATGCTGAGATTTTTGTACCAGCCCCAGGATGAAACAGGAAACAGTAGAGCAAGCCCAGTGTACCTTCTGCACCACAAATACAAGGGGACTCATCAATCAAACCCTCAGGTGGACCCTTAGCACTTACACTTGCTAACCAGACATGCTAGCTTTAATTGATAACCCCACCTTCTTGTACAAGGTCAATTCTGGCTCCAAAACCCCAATATGACGACTGCTAAAACATTGACGTTGAGATATCAACATGGGCTGTGAAGCCCATTGGGTCTTTTATATTCACAATGCTTTGCTGCCTTGCATCTCATCTTTAGTCACAGTTTCAGGTAAATTAACAAGTTTCATATATATTATTAATCTGATGCAATCCTGAATTTGTTAAATAGTTTTTTTGCCATCCTAAAATATCTGTATCCAAGACACCACTGTGGTACGCAGTAGGCAATTAACCTTTTATTGAAGAAAAAAGAGGCTAAATCACCTGCTTTTTTTTCTATAATCATGTTCCATTACTGTGTCTTTTTATCAGAAGTAGTCCTTGGAGCTCATTATTACAGACTATTGATTAGCAGTATATAAACTCTCAACTCCAGGTGCAACGGCAAACCACTTGAAGATCTAATTGCAAGATTACCTCAACATCAATAAAACAGTATAAGAATCAAGCTGAAGTGGCATAGCCATGGCTTCACACATGTACCCACCTACACGCTTACACACAATAAAATACTAATAAAAGACATTTTAAAAGGTCAACAATGACTGAAGTTTTTTTAACACAACTAGTATTTTAATTTTTAAAATTCCGCTGACTAAAAAATACTGATATCAAAAGGAAGTCAGTGGGTTAGGGTCTTTACCCAAGAGACAAGAAAAGGAAAAAATAATCAAGACATTGGCTGGTAAGATGAAAAATCTGTGTCCCAGCGGGACCCTGGTGGTGTTCAAGCTGCTTTTTTCACTCCATCCCTAGACAGTGAAACACAAGACGATAGCTGTACCCTGTCATCTTTGAAAGAAAGAAACATATTTTTGACCTGTCTGTCTCTCACTATCTCAAGTGACATATTTAATAATACAGCAAAGACAAAAGGTACATCATGCAATTACAGGAAACGGAACATATTCTGTTTCACAGTCATCAATCAGCTACTGTAATTATCAGAATCAATTTTAAATGCCAAAACCATTAATCATGTTTTCCAGTAATGAATTCAAAGGCAATAATGATGAATACAATATGCCAAATGTACCAACGCAGACTGTAACAGGTTTCCCATAAAACATTAATAAATTATAAAATGATGGTAAAGAGAAAAAGACAAGGAAAAAAAGTCCGCCCCACTAATATTACTCTGGATGGTAATTAGCTGACTAATGCAGCAGTGTGCCACCTGTCAGTGCTAGGTGAATAATCACTCAGACTGTCAGCACAATCTAAACCAGACATTCACTCTTTGTGCACTGAAGTAGTGCAAAAGCTTTTCACACATGCAGGGGAAAGATCTAAGCACAGAGAGTGCTGCTTCACATTCAGCTAGTGTTCTCTGTCTCCTGGTCTGCCACGGTGGGTATACTTCTCCCTGGCAGCCCAGCACCACAAACCAAGAGCCAAACATAGACTCTTCCATTGGCACACACACATATATTTCAGTTTCCTGCCCCCTCTTTTCTCTCATTCCAAAGCGTTGCACAGTCATCAGATGCTTCTGATCTGGAACAAACTGTTTATAATTGATTCTTTAAAGGATACGTTTTTTCCATCTCTTTCTTCCATTCTTTCACTCTCTCCCCCACTGCGTAGCTTGCCCACCCGATTCATTATTAAAAATAATTTTTGTAACGGTAGGAGCACTGACAGGTCACATGGAATAAATGGATTCTCAGATCTCTCCATGCTTTGGAGTTGGTTTAATCTATGTTTCCCTCCTCTTTTCACCTTTTGTCCACAGAGTACCTCACGCAGTAGGAGCCTAAATTGTCAAAAAAAAGGAGTCTTTCTTTGTGTAATTAAAATGACAAAAAAGAGGTCAGACGAAAGGAGTATGTGTCTATGTATGTGTGCTGGGGGCAGGGGACATGCTTAGCCTTCTCGAAAGCCCTTTGAAAGGAAATCTATTTCTTCCATGCCCTGCTAGAAAGGCCAACATAACATAAGCAATAGAGGAAGCCATGTTAGGTGGAATTTGCTATTCTGGGTCGTCACTATGAATTCTTAGCTTTATACAATATTGCTCAGAAAGGAAGTTTATAATGTAACTTACCAATAATTTGCCATTTTTGTCAGATGTTTGACAACATAATGCAAATTCAAGTTTAAAAATCAAAAGAGTGAGCGAGGTGCACAGAGAGCCCTTTGGCTTTTGTCACAATGGTGACTGATGGTGAGATCAGGATCAAATATTGTGAATTGACACGCTGTAAAATTTAATTTGACTTGACAAGTGAGGACAGTAAATCACCATGAATCCAAAAGCCATCAAAGGAGAGCCAGTAGCTTTTTACATTCAAAGAGGAGATTTTTACATTAGGCATTCATTCATTACTCAGCAAAAACCTAATTGATCCATGTCTCTGAGTTCTACGGTAATAGCAAATTGATTGATTTAGCCTCAGGAGGAAAAATGTGGGAATCGTCCGGCCAGAAAGAACAGCAGAATCATCGGCTTTGAGCTGATGGATAAGACTGGAATAACAATGAATAAAAAGTGGTGGATCAAAGGTGAGATGTGTCAAAAACAGTTTATGAGGAATGGCAGATTAAAACATGGTTGAAAATCTGCTATTATAGATGCCAGTTACCTAAGAAGACTTGCAGTCTCAACAGTATTCAAATTTAAAAGATTATCTAATTAAATTGGATTACATAACTAATTAAGCTAAGGAATTAGATGCCTTAAGCTAGCCCCAACTCTAAACCTACTCAGGATTAACAGTATTCTTTATGTTCATGGTTGAAGAATGAAATACACCCCTGGTAACACACGTAATGGAACTTCAGCCTAAGAAGGGACATCCTCATCGCTTGTGTGGAGTACCTAATATAGATTAGAAGGAGGAACGACTACAGCCACTAATAATTCATGTAATTTCTGTTCGTGAAGAGCAATGATATTTTTTTTTTAAAAAGACTTAAAAAGCCCCACCTATCCTTTAGATTGCTGTTTGTGTAAATCCAATCCATCGGCGGGCGTCTCTGAGGTTTTCTGTATTGATTACATCTCATTAGCCACACGTCTCCGTTCCACCAAGGGTGGACTCTGAGGGTCAATGGACAGCTGAAATGGAGCCAACAGCTCAATAGAATGACCATGGCAATTATGCAAGAGTCTGGGATACACAACAGTGGAGTGAGGTCTCAGCTAGAAGATTTGCAGTCAATGAAGTGTGATATGTCAGTAATTTAAGCTAAAATGACTGAAAGGATCTTGAAAAAGTCCACAACTAAGAATTTAACACAAATATCACCTCACAAATATTTCACAGTGCTTAGCTTTGTTTGCTTATCTGAAATAACACTGCAATGTGACATAATGCAACCACAGTTGCATAAAGGAACTTTTCAAAAAGATTTTCTCTTGAGAGGCAAGCGCCAGGCACTTTTGAAGTACCGTAATATTGTGTGTCTGTGGGGTTTTTTTTAAGTCTGACATGTTTTCTCAGTATTAAATATAAAAAAATGCACTTCAACTCAAAAATTAATCCTCAGAGCTGAGATCATCAGATCATTCTCAGATCTCTTACACTCGCAGTCAACACCAGGTATGGGCAGACTGTGCTGTTAAAGGTATTAAATGATAGTCCTCTTTTTCTTTTCTTTTCTTTTTTTTTTTTTTTCCCA
>VUQG01000170.1:4361-25300 GCA_015106755.1 Etia nguti
AAAACAACCCCCAACAGCCACACTTAACATTATGGACATTACTCTTTTTTTCCCAGCACATGATTTCACCAACCTTTTCACTCTTATGATCTGATCCCTCATCGGCTTTATGTCCTGGAAGCTTTGCTGGTTGACAAGGCTGTAGACCAATATGAATCCTTGACCGTTTTTGATGTACAGGTCGCGCATTGAGGCGAACTGCTCGGTGCCAGCGGTGTCAAGGATCTCCAGCACCGAGGGCGAGGAGTCCACCTCGATCTCCTTGCGGTAAAAATCCTCTATGGTGGGGTCGTACTTCTCAATGAACGTCCCGGTCACAAACTGCACAGTGAGGGCGGATTTCCCGACCCCACCGCTGCCCAGGACCACCACTTTATACTCGCGCATCGTGGGATTTAAATCAAGTCGTAAGGTATCAATCTCCGCGCGTCATTGAAATCAACGCAAAATGCTCCCGTGCAAATCACGCTCACCATTCGTGTCCCATTCTGAACGGGCTGTCAATAACACAGTCTTGTTCGCTGCTGCTCAGCTATGGCAGAGCACAAAGACTCGGCACCCCAAGATGGATTTCATTGTAGATATTCCCCCTTATGCAGGCCAGACACTGACAGTTATACGAGCATCCGAGGACTGGAAGTGTCCGAAAAATGCGCAAAGGGAGAAAGAGAGGCTCGCCCGATGATGTTGAACGTGCGGGGGTTCATCTGCTTAGCTCACCCCTCTCTGTGCTTCATAAAAAAACAAACTTGCTCCATCGAGGACACTGGGAAAACGCTGGCTTAGCCCCGGAATGAACTGCAGGCGCAATTTTTCAAGCTGCAGGCCGCCTTAGAGAAACTCTCCCAAATTAAAGTGCCCGGACTTTCAGTTAAAGAACTTGCGTCTCTTTGTTTCTGTTTCACCATCTCTGACATGTCTCCGCTTCTCCCCCGCTCTCCAGTGCGATTCCAGCCGCCATACTCTCGGGTGGAGACCCGCGGCCGCTGCGTTACCAGCCGGTCCCCACTCGGCTCCCGTACCGAGGCACCCAAAAAAATAAAAGAAAAAAGGAAAAGCCTGTGGATCCTCCTTCGTCAGATGGATACGCGAACAGCCCAATGGGCGCTTCCGCTCTCCGTACACCTCACGTGCGCCTGAATGGCAGCCTCGCGGAGGCAGCCAGTAAGATTCGTCGCTGACATTTCCGTTCATGTGTTAAAATTCCCATCATTCGGTTGCCCCAGTGACATCCAAAGAGAGCTCATCCAATCACGGAGGCGGCTCGGGGATGTGTATCCAAGAGGAGGTGAAACGCACCGGATGCTGTTGCTATGGTAACGCTGCATTTTTTTTTTTTAACATTCTTTTGCTGCTATCCGAATTGAGAGTGAAAAGTCACTCACCTTGTAAACAAAAAATATAATAAACCTTTATTATTTATTGATATAGAGCAATACAGGCTATGTAATACGCTCCAATTGAAACCGCCAGGTAAGACTTTTTTTTTTTTAATTGAATATTTTAGCTTTCATTAATAGTGTTAAATGCAATCACACAAGACAGCTGTTTGAGCAAAGGGTAACATAAAAACATGAAAATATGCTCATTGAGGATGACACGTGATTTCTACTGCTGATGCATTGCAAAATTAAACAGAGCTCACAGCACGGCATTTACACGACATTCATATATTTATTTATTTATGTATATTTCATATCAGATTGTACACAATTTAGAATTTACAGGAACAAAAAATATCCACAAGAAATGTTTAATTATACACAATTACTTTTGGGGAAAATGTTTGCATTCAGACCAGGATGGATCCAAATAGCTGTGGCGTGACAGCTTAACCAGAGGCTTCAGTGTTTAAATATGACAGGTTGCAGTAAAATGCTAGCCAACCCCACAAGCCAATGAATATCAGCCATTTCAGGTGTGGTTACAATCTGTAATAATGACCTCATGTTAGAAATGCGTGTATATTAATTTATGAGAAAGGTTCAGTGAAGTTTATTCTATTTATTAGACAACATAGAAATCATAATTAGTGAACAAATACAGACTCAGTAATACACCAAAGGTAAGGCAACATTCACAGAAAGCCTGTCTTCTCAGTTGTCTGACTGTAGAAAAAGTGCTTAAAAGTGTTTCCATCAGTCAGTCAGACCAAACATTCTTACTGTTCACATCTTTTTGACTGAGCGATCAAGATCTCAAACAACCTCTGTGTGCAGGTGGATCCATGACATTCAAATGTTTTGCCATAACGTAACACAAACATTCAAAAACATGCCTTTATTTTGAAAGTAAAATAAATAAGTGGGGAAATATTGTATGTCTAATAGCAGTCTAAACTTTTAAAGCAATTATATTTTGAAAGCCAAATACATTTTTAAGTTTGGTGCTCAACATGCAGAGGGAAGCCTTAACAAACATGAAACTAACATTTCAAAAGTTCTTTTTTATGCACTGTTTTACCCACAGTGTTTCACCATATAATAATAAAGTTAAATATCCAAGTTTGTAATCTAATTACTGATCTAATCTACCACCTATAAAAATACAGTTTTCATCACTGCAACGTGGGATTGCCCTCAGCAACAAATCAGACAATAAATGACAAACTACTGTCACACCATTATGAAAATTACTTCTTTTTTGGGGGTGGGGGGCATTTCCTGTACAATCCACTTTTGTACATAAAAATCAATCCTATGGCCTTGGTCATACAAAGGCTTGTTTCCCTTACAGGTGACAAGGCAGCAAAAAGGATGAATTGCTTTAAGTTTCTCTTTTGTCCAACATCAATCCCTGGACACAAGACGGCTTTTAATAGGCTAACAGATCAAGGTCCTTTGAGAAACCCTCAGCAGACCTAAAGTCATCACAAAATAAAAGAATACATGTTAAAACTATTTTTAACTAATGTTACACTAGTAAAATATGCAATTATGCTTGTAAATTCTATTGACATATGAAACATCACAAGGAAAATATATCATGAAAAAGTGAAGAAATGCAAAACATTCAAGGAAAGGTTTCTATTTGTACACCTTGTTTGCAAAATAGATAACTAAAATTCTAATGAAAGAAAAAAAAAATATTTCTCTGAATCAGACACAATGCCCACCCTGTCTGCTGCTAGATAGTGGACAGCAATGAGTAACTGCATCGTGCCGCGTCAATCTCTCATGACTACATGTCACCAAATGTTTGCCTCCTTAAATTCTACTTTACTACAAAAAGTATTTTACCCTTTTACACATACACATTAAAGCATCAGTGAAAACAAACTGTAAGCCTAACTAACAGGTCCACACACACAATACCACTGCATTTATATGGTATTGCAAAAACATGTAGATTTAATCCTAATGTATATGTCTTAAGTGGAATAAATTTAACTGAGTGCTTTTCCACACAAACCTTTTAAAATATACTTAGTCATTGCATGCACAACTGTTTAGGCACTTGTAACCTTCGATTAATACAGTACTGACAAGTGACTGCAACATTAAGACTAACAGTTGAGACACTACTCAACACGCAACCCTCACAGGATCACAAGAGCTTTAGTTTGAATATGAGCAGCAGTAATTTCATACTCTTACTGAGCTGACTTTCATGGCTGTGGAGGCTATATCAACTTGAACAAGTGAAAAGTATTTACAGATCCATCAGTGAGTCAGCAATTGTCTTGAGCAATAATACACATTCACTAAAGATGTGTTAAATTAGAAAAACAAAATTGCTTTGAATGGATAAAACATTTCAGTTCTCTCAGAAAAGACAGAAAACAATCTGTATATGTAATGCAAAGGCACACCAGGAGGTGGAGCACTGATCCATTACTCTGGCTGAAGTATAGAGGGACTCAGAGCATTTTAAAGGGACATCCATAAACCTGCTGTTAGATTACATTTTTTTTTATATACACAATGTTTTGTTAAGTTTAAAGTTAAATTAAGTGCTTTTCTCTTTGATTAAAAGTTAAATCTGGCACTAGATGAGCAATCATTAACATCAAAAACAAAACTTTCTTAGTTTAAATAACTCATTCAATAAAGAATATGATGATGATAAAACTGCAATATAATCTCCAATATAGGACGCCTTTACACCTGACATTAACAGGTACTGTCTACAGACTGAGAACTGATTAAAATATTTACAGTATTTAAAACATATCTGTTGTTTACCATCTCATTTAGTATTACGGTACTACTGTCAGTTTATTTCTCTGTAGAATGTGTTGTATTTATGTTTGATTGGTGGCTAAATGCACCCATAACCCTATCAGAATTAGTTTAAGAAACAAATAAATAATGCACATTGATTGTTGAAGGTGCATGTTAGCAGGTGCAAAGGCGTGTACAATAACAATCTCTCTGACACCTATCACAGTATAATGGAGTAGTTCATTATAACTGCATGTAACGTATCATTACAGATCAAATTAATGTCAGATAAAGTCGGAGATGTTATCCGCATGCAGCTTCTTGTATCTTGTGTGTATTGTTAACAGAATATTTACAGAACGGCTGCCCGGGACCTTTAACAGCAGCAACACGGCACTGACTTCTGTTTCTGGCGGTTACTTGAGGATGATCTGTTTCAGAGGCAAAGACAAGTCACTGAGTAGTTTCACACAACAGGTATACAGTACAATCGCCTTTTTTACAAGACAAATATTATTAAGGAACTCACTTCTCACTCTTAAGTGATATGAAAATGCAAAGTTTAAGTGAAATGAACTTTATCCACTTGATATACAAAAAAAAAAGATAATCACAAAATACTTTCCAAAATCATGAAAAATGTCCACGACTTCAGCCTAACTTCAAAAGAAACATTATTTATTTATTTATACATTTTTTAAACCGGTTTTGGTCTAAAAACACTTGCATAAAAACTGTTTCCTGCAATTTGAATTCTTAAGGACCAATCAACTGCGTGTTTTGCAAAAATGGGGCTTGACCTTGGAGGTAAATTAAGGTTAAAAGTTTTATTGATCTGCAAAAGTGATTTGGAACTGAAATTGTAAGTTTTGATATTAAAAGTTTTGATGTTTAAAAAAACAAATGAATTACTTTATTCATTGAATAAATTGTTTTTATGCATTTTTTAAAACAGTTTCAATTATTTTCCAGCTTCAAACCCTTTTTTTCAGTGTCAGACTTTTGACCCTGATTTTGTGTTGTGGGCGTGTATCAAAGGGGAGGGGTGCGCGTAGACTAGTGATTGAAAGCTCCTGTGTCACGTTGGCTACAAGTTTAAAATGAGCATGTTGGTTGAAGATGGCCACTGCTACTTCACGGGATGCTGCCGGCACCAGCCACAGTTTCAGATTATGCTATGATGGACTATATTGATGGGTCAATGTTTGGAACATATCGATATACATCAAGGTAGGAAAACAATTTACCCCTGCAACAAGGAATACTGTTATCTGATTGGGTGGTAGGTCGCAAAAAAGTTATGAACTCCGTAGAGAAATGTAAAAGTCGCCTGTTGATTTCTGTATATTATACTGAAATTAGAATCCCCCACCTTTAAACCTTAAAAAAATTTAAACCTTTAAACGTTAATACATCTTTAACCTAATGTATATACGGAGTTCATAGCACCTGCAATATCAGAAGCTGTCAACCATTAGTCTACACCCTGCCTCTCCCCCTTGATACATGCCCACAACACAAAATCACGGTTAAAAGTCTGAAACTGAAAAAATTAGATTTGAAATAAAAAAATAAACTGAAACTCTAACAAAATAAATAAATGACAAAATTGCATGAAAAAAAATGTATTTTAAAATAAAATAATTCATTCATGTTTGTTTTTTTTAATACTTAAAAAAAAAAAAATTTTAAATATAAAAACTTAGAATTTCAGTTTCAAAACACTTTTTCAAATGAATAAATAAATGAATAAAACTTTATTTGTATGTGCATATGACTCCACATTCATTAAACATTAAAAAGGGACAACAATAATCAAAGAAAAGCATACCAAAGATTTTAGATTTACTCTGCTAATCCTAATATTAAATGTTTCAAAGTAGCCAACTGAGAAAATGTAAATAATATTTTTTATTATACGAATAATAAAAATCTTATGTTAAAATGTGGCACACAGAAAGTCAACATTAACTAACATCATGAACTGTATGGTTAAGTCCTATGTACTGTAGCTTGTGTTGGAAAAGACACTGACATCAACCAAAGCATAAAACATGCAATAGAGAATATAAGCGACACCACAGTTTGCAGATGGAAGAGCTAGAAATATGTTTTGTCTCTAAAGGAAAAGGATGAGATGCAGCCTAGTTGGTCTATGAGGTACATGAAAGCTTAATGCTGCAATGCAAGCCGGGCATCTCTACGCTGATGAAGCAACTCCCCTGATTGAAAGATGAAGCACTTATTTAGAGCTCAAGGATTTATGACAGAAAGCTTTAAAAAGGAGCAAACCTGATTGGTTGGTGCTGTTGCTGCGTAGGGGACACTTGTGGCGGGAGTAGTTGCTGCAGAGACAGTAGCAGGCGTAGCACTGTACATCATGGGGACTTTTTCAGGAAGGGAACCATGAAAGCAATGAAAAGGGAGGTGGAGCATTATGGTAACCATAGCAATGTATCTCTCTCTCTTGCCAAGCAAATACAAAATGACATTAGCAGCAAGCCATCATTGGGTTAGACCAGCAGATGGCATGTGATCACATAGCAAAGCGAGACAGCAGGGGAAAAACATAAAAGGAGGGCTGATAAGAGATAAAATTAGGAAATCTGTCCATAATCTGGCATCCCACAAGATATGGCATGTAAAGCTATGCCACCAGAGGTGATCAATGTGTTTGTTTGTTGTTGTTTTTAAAAAAAAATACAACATTTACAGAGTTTTACTATTAATGCAAAACATTAAAGAGCATGAATTATGAGACAAATCTATGGGATGCTGATCAAATTTCCTAATCACAATCCAGAATAAACCAAAAATGCTTACATTTCTATACTGTGCTTTGATTATTTAAAATAATTTTACAAGCATATATACATATAGGGCTCTGATCACAAAGGTGAAAAATAAAACATAAAGCTAAAAAGTTTTACTAAAAAAGTAAAAAAATCTCCTGTTATTTCCAGTTGTGGTTCTCATGCAGTTTCCTGATTCAAAGTGTTGATTTCTCATCCGTTAATAGTAAGTATACGCTACCTTATCCAGACAAAGTAATGTATTCTTTACTACAAAAGGACATGGTTAAAAAAGAACACGGAGAAGGCACCTACCAATGCCGTTAGCTGGAGTCATGCACAACACAGAACCTGTGTGATTTACAGGTGAAAAAAAGAAAAGGTTTTTTAACAAAATTGATATACATTAATATGGTCAATACTGGTGTAAGCCCACATAAACAGGTCTTTACTTTATTAAACAGGCCCATTGTGTTAATGCAGCATTGTTTTGTTGTGATAGATATAAGCTGAGTAACACACTCCATCTACAAAACAGGCGCATTAACGTAGAATACATTTCTGAGAAATTTCTGCAAGCAAACAGACCTTTTCAAAGCAGACATTTACACTGGTCACATTAGGTGAGGTGTAGGTGTGTGGAGAGAGATTTGCCTCAAAAGGGTTACAAATGTGTACAGTATGACACATGAGAAACACCCCCTGCGCACACGCACACGCACACACACGCACACACACACACACACAAAAAACAAAAGAAAACACAGGAAGCCCAGGTGTCCCATTTGTATACACAGAAAATGATCAGATTCATGAAGCTGAACCTAACAAATTGTGCATAAATGATCAGTATTTATTCAGGTTTAAATGTATGCATTTGTAAAATAGCTTTACGCGTGGTCAAATTGCTTTGTATTGGTGTGTGGATAGGAGCACGCATTTATGAGTCCTCAAAAGTTACACACAAATCACTGCACACATTTGGAAATCTTAGTTTACGCTTGCAAATCATACTGTACACATCTGTAATTCTTCGTGGCAAATTTCTCCCCATATAGGTGTGTCTATGACCATGTTCTACCTGCCAACTGACATATAGCACACTTGTTGCCTTGAAGAACTCACCCTGGTTGTTAAGAGGTCATCAATTTGTGTTGTAACCACTGCTTCAATCTTTAATAGTTTACTGGTTCTACCGGAGTAAGGGAGAGCAACTGTTTTTCATAACAGTCTTACTTTTCTTAATATTAGTTTAACAAAGTTTAATCATAAGCTATGATAAAGCCAAGAGTCTTGCAGTGACATGTCAAAAACTTGTTAGTGTAAGGATTAAGAGTCACACCCTTTTTTGAAAGCTATGATATAATAGACCTTTTCACAAGGAGTGCTGCTGATCCCTGCAAATTTCTTCAGTTAAGTAACAGTAATGCATGTTTTGATATTTGTGAACAATATCTAACCCCAATAAGCACTGAGACAGACATGAAAATCTAGTTTAGCCATGAATTCATAGCAAGTTTGGAGGCTCACCTGTGGGATAAAATGCTGCAGTGGGCTGCTGCAGAGTCTGTGAGCTGGCCAGAGCCTGCTGGTAGTGCAACAAACTGGGGCTGAGGAGAGAGCTGGCCCAGCTGCTTTTCTCCAGAACTGCTCTCTTTGGTAGGGGTTGCAGAACACTATGGGGAAAGGCCTGGAAAGTGACAAGAGGCAATAAGACACTTCCCATATTTCTCTTACGCACACCTTTAAAAGGATATGTTAGTATTTATCTTTACAAAAAAATGATACACATGACTAAAATATAAAGATGACATAATGAAAACAATCTACCACAGATATGACTGGAGTAATGTATTTACCAAAACATATTTGACAACTTGAGCACTTAAAAATACCCATGCTGACAGATCATGTACACAAGGGCAATATTAGACTTGAAGAAGCCGTAAACCCCAGTGACAAAAATGAAAAGTTCTCACAGTACAATTAATAGCTACATGCAAAGCAAAAGGTGAAAGTACCAGGTCTACAGTTGCCTCGAGGGGTCGCTTCATTGCTTTGGCAGTCGACTGAGTCTTTTAATAGCAGGCAGCGAGCACATGATGGCAGTGGGCCAATGGGATTCAAGCGTATTAACATACAGGTAACAGCAAGCAGAGGTGCATCATGGAGGACAGCATTGTGGATAGGTGAGAAGGGGAAAACAAAACAAAAATAACCTGAATGTAGTATACCACATAAAACACAATATTCATGCACAGTAAGGACACATTAAACTAAAGATTCCTTAATTAGTAGGTCAACATGTACAGTTAATGAATCATTTTGGCAACAAAGGGTGTAATAGCCTTAAACTGTATGTCAACTTTGAGAACAATGCTTAAAATGAAAGAAAAAAAAAAGTTTGTTAATTTTAATCAAAATATTAACACAACCTACTATGCACACAATAGGATTTTGGAACACATACGCTGGTTTTATGACTTCAAGTGCAGGATACTGATATAATGCAGAGCAAGCACTGAACAGTTTCGTAATTAAATGAAAGATGGCTTGGTTTTATGAAGGTAGCAAAAAGCAGTACCGCAAATCAAAAGCTAAAACAACCATGCACCTGATGTCATAAAGCACAGAATGTGGAGCTCCATTTACTGCATTCACACTAAAGCATTTGGGTGAATCACAGATTTCTCCTTAACTTGTACAGTACATAAAAACAAAGTTACTCTCGTTATCTTAAACTACAACCTAAATAAAAATGTATGGAAAAGTAATTCACCATAAAAGATGATGTATGCTGGACATGTTTTTTAAGTAGAATGGAGGCCAAAGAAGCATAATTTAGTGAGCCAATGTGGATTTAATATGTGCATTACATTTAAAGGTTATTTAATGCTACTTAATGATGCAATTTAAAAACAAGACAAGAAACATTGTAGCTGTAAGACTTAATGAAGAGGATCATTTTAAAATTGCTCAGACTATGTAACAGATCTGTCTGTTTTATGCACTGCTTTATGCAGCTCAGTCCATCAGGGACATTTCTCAGTTAACTTAAATATATGTGTACTGCATATGAAGCATCTGATGCATGCCCCAAAGTAGGCAGTGTATAACCCTCAATAGGCCTTAAATTATAGAAAATAATGCACAGCTCTAATGCAAAAACTTCAAATGCAAAACTGCATCCTCGTTCTTTAGACCATATAAATCTGTGACAGAGAGGAAGGTGTCAGGCTGAGCTGTCTTAAGTTTTACATAGGAAATCAATATTGTGACCTTTAAGTTGAAAAGAAGTTTTATTAAAAAAATACTGATGCATTTCTTTGATATTAAACTATTTCTGGAGTTGCTGCTTAAAGTTTTGAGAGGAGATTCTATTCAACTGCACTGAATGTACCATTACAAATGCTTACAAATATGCAGTGCTCCACATTCAGCAATTTCATAGACAGAACAATAATGATTACTTTTTCAGTCATCAGAAGGATAACACTCTGACTTACCACAGCTGCAGCTGCGGCCTGAGCTGCCACTGCCGTCTGATTGACTTGTTGTTGACTGGATTTGATTTTGGCCTGCAAGTGTGCAGGCGGGTGAAAATACTTGCACTTCTCCCTGGAACAGCGACTCTTGATGTAGTCCATGCAAACAGTGACAGTGTTATCCGTGGTGTCAATCATTGGGCTGTCACTGGGATGAGCAAAGCGGCAATCTGTCTCCCCTCTTGCACAGTTTCCTCGCTGAAACTCACGACACACCTGAGAGGAGCAAGAGGAGTTCAGCTTTTAAATGTGTAGCCAGGTTATGTGAAACCACACAAGCGCTAATGTATTTTTATGTGAAGTCACACCTTGGTGTGCATGAATACCTCTAGTTTGTCTGAACGCTGAAGCTTCTGTGAGGGCGAAGAAGAAGAAGAGGAGGAGGAAGAGGAGGAGCACTGGACTGAGACGGGTGAGCTCCCTGGGACAAGAACCGGAGTGCTGGAGAGGATGTCTGAAGGAATGAGGCTCATTCCATGGCTTAATGGTGTCATGTATGAACCATAACCGAGACCAGCGTTTGTGCCAAGTCCCTGTGTAAATGTTGGCTATGAGGGAAGAGCATAAATATTACGTGTGAGACCGATACCATCAACATCACACCGACTTAAAATTCCTCCTGAACCAGGACTTTACCACAGGCTGCAGGCTGGGTCCAGGGATCATGAGCTGCATCTGCTGGGCAAGCACAGCTGCTGCAGTCTTCTGCTGGATGAGGTTGTTGCGCCCATTTATCTCTAACTGGGTTTTTAAGTGTGAAGGTGGATGAAGGTACTTGCAGTTTTCTCTTGAGCATCTGCCCTGCATTCAGAGAAAATGTAAAGTGAAATAGAAGCATTTTCATTCATATTATAAAGACATTTTACAATATGATAGAGTAAAAATGTTGCTGAATTACATCAAAAGCATCAAAAGACTGAGAAAAAAAAAATCAATTTTTGTTTTCATCAAAATCCTGTAAGATTGTCTCAAAGAATCGTAATCGTCAACATGTTTTTTCTCCACAGATCTCCCACTCAGGCTCCACTGTCAGCGGTGCTGTGTTGCATGATGTGACAGCTAGTCGTGGCTAGAATAAAGCATTTTACACTGCAATGGTGAATGTCAAAATTTTCTCTAGCCAGGCACAAGACTTTACTTGTAGTGCAGACAGTTAGTGTTGAAAAATGCAGAAGAATAAATTGTTGCAGATTATGTGTTGCATTACATCCTTTATTTAGACTCCCACGGATCAGCTCAGAGCTGGTACTCACAAGTGTTAATCAGCAGGTTAAATGAGAATTCCCATGAAAATTTCACAGACTACACAATTCTCCATCCTACCCGACCCACCTACTATCCAAAATCATTCAATGCATAGTCACTGAACATCAGCTTTGAATGCAACCCTTGTGCAGCATATACTGTGCATTAAAACATGCATTGGCTAATTACACAGGGTTTTTTTTTTAAAACTTATTTAGCCTTATTGGTGGTATATTTCATCAGTTTGTTTTTAAGCCCAAATACAAAACCTGAATAACCCTTTATTTGTTTATTTTAGCCTCAATATGAGCCAATCAAAGCATCCCTGCCACTCAGCCATTTATATTAACCTAATAAGAGGTGAGCTTTCTCTCTCCTATAAATTCAAGTTCTCAGACTCATGTCTGCTTATTTAAATTTCTTCTGACATATATATATATATATATATATATATATATATATATATTGAATACCGGTTATTAATTTGTCCTTTCTATAAGGAAAAAATCTAGTACTCACAGAATGAACCATGACTCAAACAAGGGGATACAACAACTAAGGAATGACTTGACTTTATATCTTCAGCATCTAGCCCTAGAAAATTATCAGAAGTAATGCCTGCTGGTACTGAACTTTAGCCCTGATATATTACAAAAACATATTTCCTACAAAAAAACAGTACAAACAGCAATCAACAGGAATCAGCATCAGCCAGATTTGGACATCAACAGTACTGTCGGGTGCTTTATTAGAAGCCATGAGAATCTAGTTACAATACCAAAGAGTGTGCACATTCTTCAGTAAGATGACGTTAATTGTTTTAGGAGTCACTGGTGAATGGGAAAGTTAACAGCAATTGTTTTGAGATGTCCTTCTCACTCACAACCCTGAACTGAACAAAAATTGTATGGCAACAACGTCAGCAGGAAAGCCAACAGAAAAATAAGAGGAAAACATGTGTCTGAATGGCTAGCTCTCACCTAGACTAAGCAAACAAGGGCTTAGTATTAGAAAACATCATTGTAAACTTTGACATAGTTAGAGTTTCTAAAAATTGGAAAAGCACAGCTTGACATTCATTCTTGAAATTCCATTAGAAACTCTATACCCCCTTAAGGCACTCTGTTGAAAAAAACATTTTAGTCTGGCTCTGAGTAAACTGCACATTTTATTTAGAGCAACAAATGAACATTTGTTAGAAAATGTTCAGCTAATTTGACAAATAAAAATCATAAATAAGGCATTTTAGGGTATCCTTTATCTCATGTAACAGTAAATTAAGTAGTTCTGAAATATATTTGCTTGTTGGTCAAATAAAACAAGCATTTTACTTGTGGACAGGACAATCACTTTAGATCATTTTTATATATAAATATAATTTATTTATTCTCTTTCTTGAGTTTCTTGAAAGGATCCATACAAATCCAGGTTATTATAATTATTAATATTAAATTTCAATATGAAGGTAATGCAGATAGTTAGTTGCAGTTGAATCTTTTCTTTTCAAAGCAGAGAGCTGTTCTCACCTTAATATTTTATGAGCAAAAGGTAATACAATCTTTTACAAAGGAAATTATAGATTTCTGTCCCAATACTTTTACTTCAACCGGTCGCAGCAGATGGCCGCCCCTCCCTGAGCCTGGTTCTGCTGGAGGTTTCTTCCTGTTAAAAGGGAGTTTTTCCTTCCCACTGTTGCCAAAGTGCTTGCTCATAGGGGGTCATATGATTGTTGGGTTTTCTCTGTATCTAGTATTGTACGATCTACTATACAATATAAAGCGCCTTGAGGCGACTGTTGTTGTGATTTGGCGCTATATAAATAAAATTGAATTGAATTGAATACTTTTCAGTAAAATAAATATTATGGAAACCTCTTATCACTTTGATAAGTTGAAAAGTGCATGGTGCCACTTATCTACAACATAAAGCCAATGTCTGAACTAATAAAACCACCCTTTCAGATATGCACCCCATTAATCTGTTGTTCCATTATTCTGTTGGCATCTGAATGTGTCGATTAGATTTCTGCATGAAGACCCCGGTCACTTTTTTACCCAGGAGGCTGGACCTACCATACCAAGGGGGGATGATTAGTTTATGAAAAGGGACAGCAGACTGCAGAGTGGTGCAGCTCAATGACAGTCATAATAATAATCAAGATGAACATTAAATGTTTTTATATGAAGGAATAAAGTAGATTCATTCTATTAATGCTTTCAGGCCCATGACCACGGGAGTTACAGGCGAGCTATGTATAAATTTGTAGCAAGGAGGTAAGGAGATGAGTCAACATGAGGATAGTCGTGGAGGCAAAGCTGGATTTTGGTGTGATGGTGAATGTGTGAGAGTGGATTAAGGATGCCCCCACCTCATTCAGGGCAACTGAGCAAGCAGGAGAATAAACAGACTGTAATCCATCTGGCTGCCAGATTTTTTTTCTTCTTCTATCGCCTAAATCATCTAGATAAGTGATTAGATTTTAGTGTACAGTCTTTGGGAAATTGTGGTATTACCTATGATTTCACAAATAGTAGAGCAATATGGGAAATGAGGCTGGATGCTTGGGGCGGTTAATGCAGAGAGGGACTCTGAGAATTCAACATTCAACTTAAACCTGACTACACAATAGTCACCCAGAAGTTGTTTTCTCTATTATGAACACTTAACATGGGAAATGAGCATGTTTGAATTTTTTCTACCCCAAGAAATAATTATTTTTATTTCATTTTTATCAACTAATAACTGACACGTACTTCCAGGACTACATTATTAAACAAATAAGTAATTTACAGAGTTACGCTGCTAGCAAACACCAACAGAATCCACTTTTCCATTTAGTTTTAGTTTACTTTCATACTCCTTTATACAGGCGCATTATTTTCTGACACTTAATAAAAGATCATTAATGTGTCTTACCTTCAATGAGTCAAAGCAGGCAATAACTCTTCCATTTTCAATTTGGCAGCTCTTCGACGGATGAGCAAATTTGCATTCCTCATCACTGCGTGAACAGTTTCCTCGCTGAAACTGTCGACAAACTTCCAGAGTTAGCCATTTTGTGTCTCTCGCTGAAGAAATATTTAACGCCATGTCCAAAAGTTTTAACTTTAAAGCAACTTTTAAAAGTCACTCTTATTGTTAAAAGACTAATTCGCCAAAAGCTGTAGCTTAATCGCAGCTTTTAGCTCTGAGTACAGTCCTCTGCTCTGTTAAAACAACCAGATGACTCCCCCATCAGAAGGAGCAGAAAAATCAGATGACTGGCCACCAAAGAAAAATTATCCTCGAATCAAGAACAACTGTGTTTTTTACAGCAACAGACTGCAGTGTATAGTCCACAGCCGAGAACGCCCACAGAGCTCGAACAATGATTTCAACACAGGATTGTTACTCTGTCGTACGTGCGCTGGTCAGTAGTCTCCGTCTTGTTATCCTCTATTTTATGGCTTGAATTTCTCATTCTTTTAGGTGCTGAAAGTGTGCAAACCAGTGACTAAGGGCTTGAGCTGAGGTATCCTGTGTTGGTGGATGAGCGTGTGACTTAAAAAAAAAAAAAGAAGCAAAGGGCAGCAATGTACATGAACCAACTTCAGGTTGGAGATATCTTCTTAAAGGCACTTTCTGTTAGTGATCTGAAAGAAAAAAAAGCAGTGATATTACTGAAATTTAAGTTAATTGTGATTACGGTATCATTAGTCTGTTTAGTGGGCATATTAAGCTATGTTAAGATGTCATGTAAAATCTGAGAACAAACTCCCAACAGAAAGGCAGGTTCAAACCCAGGACCTTCTAGCAGTGAGGTAACCACTGCACCAACATGCCGCCATGACGATAGTGTAGAGCAGAAAATTCATATTGTTAGAACTCCTCTGTAAGTAAAAAAGTTCAGCTCATACAAAGCTGTCAGTGCTTTATCAAGAAAAGAGACTTTGCACACACCTGCAAACCACTCACCACCTTACATCTGTTCCTCTCTTTATTTAAAGCCATTAGTCTGCCTCCTCTATAAACTGAATTACAATGAAGTGGCAGATCCCACCCATTTAAACTCATACAACTACACAAAATAGGTTTGGATCAGCAAAGCACAGGTCATACATTTTGCAATCAGGCATAAAAAAAATCTGTTTATCTTTCACCATGTAGCTCTTTCTCATCATTCTGTGGGAAATCCAAAGGGAATACAGATGTTTTATGCCTACACATTTCACTCTTCTCCAGGTTATACTGCCTAAATAAAAGCATTAGCATTTTATAAAGACGCCAGATCACACAATCAGTTTTGCTGCAACAGCACGCACGGTTATGACATATTTGAACCAAAGTTTGTTCACCAGGATCCATTAATTACATACAGTTATTGCATGCACTTCATTTTTTTCTATTTCTCTATATACTGCTAAGCTGGTTGGGAGTCAAACACAAACTGCGTAGTCAGACATGCAACTACACAGGAAGTTGCTGAGCAGACAAAAAAGGTGGACAACTCATGAGCTGATTAAATCTGCATGATTTGATTTTTTTTTTTTCTCCTACTGAGATCAACTAAAGCTATCAGTAAATACTGTACTCCAAAAGCTGTTTTGCTCTGCTGCTCTTCCTTTTCTTTTGCAGCACCCCTTGGTCTAACAGTACGCTGCAGCAAATTCCTTTAGGCGCAAGTCAGGAAACAGAGCAGGAAAACCGACCTCTCTCACTTCATTCGGCACAAAAATGCTTGTTCTTGTTTCCTGGAATCTAGGCTGGAGACACAACTTTCAAGCTGCTGACTTCTAAATATACTGACAAGAAAAAAACAGCTCTTACCCTTCTTTCTGTCCCATGGATTCAGTGACTAAAGATTTTCTCTTCACAACTAGAAAAACAGACTCTCTGCCAGGCTCTGACTAAAACATTTCCAGCCACCCCCTTCCTGTCTGGGAGCTGGCCTCTGGGAAGACCCTCCCAGTTAGAAATTGTCCAATAGGGAACAAGAATCTGATCTGCCATGTGAAACTTCCTGTTGACCATTTATTTATGATTACAATCTGATTACTCAGAGAATGTGGAATTCAACACTTGATCCATGCCCCCAGAGTTTGCTGCTGCACGGATGAACAATGATGCATGTGAAATAAATTATTTTGTAAGCTTGCACAAAGCTTCTGCACAAGCCTGACTACAGAGCATGTAGCACATCAGTGTATATCCTAAACACCCTTTACAGGTAATTATCATAAATACAGGTCTGTGTCATTAGCTCCATACCCTGCATTAGGTGGAGGTCAGTATGTTGGTATTAAAAACCCCTAATAACCCAATGATAATGGTAATAAGCGTTTTTAATTTTATTTTTATTTTGTGTGTGTTATTTTTCAGCTCTAGTTGTAACATTTAAAATAATTTCAACATCCTTCTCAGTTCAGGGGTGTAGCCACTTATTGCTGACATTATGATGAATGGCGGTGTCTTAATGGCACTTCCGAGTATCCCAGGTAGGAATCATTTTGTCTACTTTATCCCCCCTTTTTTGAAATGTATAAACACCTTTTCAGAGGAAATGCACACAAGAAGCACCGCTGTAGGTGTGTTACAACAAAAAATACAATCATATTGTGTGACTGTAATTCGATTTAAAGCTGTAAGAAAATACTTTAAGGCTCACCAGTACAATGGCAGTCAACTAACTGCCACTATTTTGTATCATGCAGTTTTATTACCACAGTTTGAGACTGCTAGGATGCTTAAGCCTAAGCTTTGCAACTCAATCACAAATACGTTCTTATTAACATGCATTAGCTTGCATTAGCCACACTGGTAGCAGAAAGACAGGACCTGCTTACCTCATCATCACGAACGAGCTGCTTCCCAGAGGATACGACAATCACGCACCAGCTAGGACACGGCAACCGAACTAACGAAAACAATATGTCAAGTGTTCCCGAAATTTCCCCTCAATAGCCTCTTTATTTCTCGCCCTGTTCTGAGAATTATCGCTCGTTATTTCCTCCACGTCTCCGACCTAATTTCTCTAGTTTGTAGCGCTGCACAGATTTAAGCAACAAGCTTTTGACAGCTTACTGTACGACCGTCACTTCGGCGTGATGAAGGGGTGTCCCGGGGTGCGATAAGAAGACTGAAAACGGCCAATAATTCAACGTATGACGTTTCAACCCGAGCGTTAGGTGCAATTTATTGTATGGAGACATTTTATACATCAAGTTGATTTTTAAAATAATGATTTAGTGGCAAACAGTAGGCATTCTTTAACTTCTATTTTCTGACACCCACCCTACGTCCGCAAAGTGGTACGATCCACACGAGTGCCAGTAGGCTAAAAGGGCAAGGGTTTGCTTGTTACCAAGGGAACAGCAATAAAACCATGTGAGTTTTGTGGATTATTTTCATGACAGCACTCGTTCCCACACAAATATAAACGAATTAACGAAGAGTATACATATATATTTTGACAAAGGCATTTGAAAGTGAGAATTTAGCAACAAACAAAAACTTTACAAATATATATGTGTGACCTCTGTGTCCATGTATTTTAAAGAAAAGTAGTTATAAAGGTATAATTTGTACAATGTATTAAAAACCTGTATATGTATATTAACAATATGAAGCAGATGCAGTAGCATGCAGTCTCACAGGTCTGCTCAAGGTCAAATAAGATGGATGCTAACCCAGATAGGATGTCAGAGAGGAAATGGAGGGAGACAGAGAAGGGAGCATCATTTTGCTATAAAGTCGAACAACATATTTATGCTATAGAGATATAAAAGTGCTTACTATGAGTCCAGACATGGTGGTTGTGCTGGACTTTATTACTGGCACATGCATGCCAATTCTCTTCTTGTCATATTATTTGTAAAAAAAAAAATATATATATATATATATATACTGGTGGTATTCAGGGAATGATGGTGTTTATAGAAAGCATTGTTAGCAGTAGATTAAAAGTTGCATAAGTTTAATTTTCGGTTAAACATTAAGCTGCCCCCCACTAATTTTTATCATTAACGGGTAATTATAAGATAATTACTTTTTAAAGCCATATTTCTATTTTTATTGCTTATATTGTCATTTAGCAGCCTGTTTCTTTCTTAATTTGTTTATGTATCTTTAACTGTTGTTGTGTTTAAATATATTGTTTTTCTTTTATTGCCTTGTTTTGTTAGGTTTGATTGATTTTACATCTAAGGGCATGGAGACAGACCGGTGGAGGTGGGGGAGAGCTATCTTACTTTTTAACAGAAAATATAACTTTACTAGAAAAATGTTCATTTTAATTCTTGAAACAGAACAAGAAACCAGTTAGTAATTGAATGTATAAGTAAATATTCTAATTATATGTCAACTAGATAGATAGATAGATAGATAGATAGATAGATAGATAGATAGATAGATAGAAGGCACCTGTGGCAAATTCGACATTTTATGCTTTCTAGTAGCTGTCATAAAACAAAACAGTCATGAATAATTGACTGATTCCATCTTTTCTGTTTCCCCAGTCTTTTTGAGGCTTTAGCTCAGCCTTATCTGATTTGTCACACTGACACATCTCAAACTGGAGATGTGGCATGAGGAAAGGTCACCATATTGCTCTCTTTGGGGAAAATGTCACTGCCATGGTGAATCATATTAAAAACAACCCATGCTTTCATTCATTTCTTGCTGCTGTTACACCCAAATTTCCCCTTGTGGGACAATTAAAGGATTCTTCTTCTTCTTCTTCTTCATTTGAACTGGACACTCCCCCCCCCCCCCCCCCCCCCCCTTCTCATTTTTATTATTTATATTGTTATTTGTTACGGCTTTGCAATATGTGGCTTTGGTGGAAAATTTTGAATTGTTTTGTTTCGGATTTCCCATGCATTTCAGTGGATTTTTTTTCTGTAATTTAGTTGTCAGTAGAATAAACAAGCATCCACTTTAAACTGTACGTCAATCTGCTTAAGCCTCTATTCCATTCATGAAAACATCTATTCGAACATGTATCTCAATACTAACTGTGCACCTATTAAACACATTTTTATGGCCAACGCGTAAGCTGATTTCCATATAACAAAACATACAAAACATTACCCAACTCTCTTGGTTGCAGTAACCAGGTACCAGCAAAGGTCCTACGGGGACAATGCACAAATGTTCATATCACATGCTTATTAAACAGAATGGCATATTTCAGAATTATGCATCTAAATGTTTACACTAAGCATTTATTTTTGTTCTAAGTGAGGCTAATTTTAATAAACGTGTATACAGCTGGGGAAAAAGCACATCAAAATTACACAATTGCACAAAAATACATTTTTTAAATTATTTAAATTTTATGTATTTTCCATTTTTTATTAATTGCATTTCCATTATTAACCTGATTTTGCAGGTAAGTAAAGCGTGTAGTGAACATTTAATGGTAGCACTTGCCTCTAAATTAAACTGCAGTAGAGGTAAAACAGGGGAAAACAGAACTATTTGAGTCTCTCAAAACACAGAACTTGATTAAATGTAGCCATTTAATTACCTTACACTGCCACCTGCGGTTAGGGTTAAATCTGTTTATCATAACAGGATCACTTGAGCTAGTATGACTTCTGAATATAAGAAGATACATTTAAAATGTCTTCAGGCTGCCAGCACAGTGACTCAGGAGCATCAAAGATACCAGTATCTCCCAGTTTTTCAAACCTGCTTGATGTTATTATTTTCCTATAGGAGCTTTTTGTCATGGTCTGCGGTGGATGGCTGAATTTCCATGAGGCTCCTGAACCTACCTGAGATCCGCCCCTGGGCAGGGCCACCTCCTCCAGCTCCTTCACACCTGGAGCCAATTGCAGGCAATCAAGCCAGAGGGATTTAAGCCACAGGCTGATGTTCATTCACCACCAGTTCGTCTTCAACCCATGTTGGTAACCGGCCCTTATGGTTCAAGTTTGCGTTGTGATTTATCTTGTTAACGAGACTTTCTTGTGCTGCAGTTCCTGAAATCATCTTGGCTCACGCTCTACCTTCGGACTCAGGATACCAAGCAATCGCTCTGGAAATCACTCTGTGCCTCACCTGCCTGCCCTCCTGCCATCACAATCCATCTGAAGACCCCGGATCTCAGGTCAGCCTTTCCACGCCATTCAGCTCCCCTGGATTCTCGCCACCCCCCTCTCAACACTCTGTGTTCCCCCACTGCAAGTAAGAATTGTTATACTTACCATTTA
>VUQG01000174.1:0-11171 GCA_015106755.1 Etia nguti
AAAACTGCACAGAATGAACTGTTACGTATTTATTTTAATTTCAATTCAGGTTGGATTTTTTTTTGTGCGCAGCGCAGATTTTCTGTGCGCAGAGACCGTGTCAGCAGTGCGCACGCGCGCAGCTTAGAGGGAACATCGCTGAGGGGCAAAACAACCCAGCAGCTACAAACATTTTTTGGCACAAGTAACAGATTTGCTTTTGAATACACCGCAGCTCCTCCTCAGATGTTGATTTCTTTGCTTTACTTTTTATTTCTTTGGCTCTTTTTTCCCCAGTGTTGAAAGGAAAACTTCTCCTGTGTGATATTTAAGCTTTGAGGTCTTCAGAGTGCTGTACACACACATATTTGAATTTCAAATTAACACTGTGCATGTATGTGTGTGTGCAGGCGTCTGTGTAGTTGGTGAAATTAGCCTGGAAAAAGCCTCAGGTAATATCCCCACTGATGTCATTTGTGTTGGGATTAAACAAACACACTTTTGCTTGACAGCAAAGCTAAAAGTATGACATCACTTTCATGTGTGCGAGTGTTTCCTTACCTTATGTACAGCAGGTCCAGTGCTTGGTCCGGGGATAGTGTCAGGTGATTGCTGTTGAAAAACACAAAACACACGCCATCAGAGCCAAAACACACAAAATGACACACACAGAGTAAATACACTAAACAAACACGAGTGAGGTGAGCGAGGCTAGTTTAACCATTCCCAAAAGATTACTCAGGTTTTGTTTAAGCTTACTTTCCAGTCGATTCAGTGCTTTCATACTTACACCTGTTACTGCAATAAACCTAATAAACCTCAAAAACATGGCTATTAATTTATCTAATAAAAATATCACAATCTGCTTATTTAAACAGAAACGTATTCTCTCTGACATGAAACCCGGAAAACTACATCAGTTCAAATCCGGAGCAATATAATTCCAACTGCCAGCTCACTTATCACATCGTAACAGTGACACTACAATAAATCCTTTCTTCTTACTACCATCATGCCACCATTTTACAGCATTTGCCTTAGGTGTAGCCACTGCACCTCTACTTCCCCAATCAGAAAATAAGCTGTTAATCTTTATGGATTATTATGGCGCCAGGGGAGGAAGATAACAGTGTTGAGGCCGTGTTGACACACTAGCCCTAAAATAGATTAAAATTGATAGTAATTGTTAGATCAAGTAGACCGCAAATGAACTTCATAGAGACCACAGTTTTTGTTCCACTCTAGTGTGTACAGTATGATGTCATTTCCTAACTCCTTGTCTTGCTTCCTAAGAGCCCCATTTTAATGGGTCTTAACAGTTAATGACTCCTTATGGCTTAAAAATCCAAACATAATAAGAAATTACAACAACTCGTTATTTTTTATGTTCCTTTTCAAAGAATAAAGGCCCCTTTATATATGAGGCACAGTGCTTAATTTATTAAACCACCTGTAATAAGCTATGAAAAAAAAATTTGAGTTTACAACTCTATCAAAAACTTGTTAATAACTGCAAAATATTTTAGGCAACTAAAATGTTTTTATACGCATACTGGACATCTTTGAGAAGTCAGGAATTAATCAAGCATAACATTGAACCACTAGAACTCATTTAAATAATTAAAAAACCTGTAATTTACCATCTTAATCCAAAAAAATGCTTTACTATTTTGTATAACAGTAAAAATGTAAATGTGAAAGTTCAATTCAAAAGTTGAATAACAAAAATAATTATATTTTAATCAATATAATTTTGATTAAAGGGCTTGCACACATTGGTGGATTAACCATTACAGAAACATCAATACTTGGGTATTTACCAATATGATTAATTTGGGCTGCTGTAGCATAAATTTGCAAAGCAATGTATATGTGTGGCTTCATAGTGTACTTGCTTACACATTCGCTTTATCTTTGAAGGTTTTCTGGTTCGAGACCAGGAGTAGACACGAATCCCTTTGGGCTTGTGTCAGGAAGGGCATAAAAATCTTATTTTATGAGGTATCTGTACCACATCCAACATCCAGCATATACTTACAAAACTCCCATTTATAGTACAACCTGACTAAACCAACTATGACAATGTTTGCTCTAATGCAATCTTTACAGCGGATATGTAGCCAGTACTTAATATTAGTTTTGCAAAAACACCTCGCTACAATGATTGTACAAAAACGTGTTACTTTATCCATAAGCTGTTACTATTCACCTCCCCCAGTCTTGACAAAGCTTATTGAACACTTGAGAGAACAAAAAACCTTTGTTAACAGTGACCAGCAGAAAATGAATAAAGTCAAAATGAAAAATCTTTACAAATATTTCTCATTCAAGCACAGATACAAAGGACAGAATGACCATTTACATAAACATTAACCCCACTTTATAATGCCACACCTAATTCATCACTGGTGTAGCCCGGGGGTTTTCGAACTTAACTCTTCAGTTATAGAAAGATCACCTCTGTGTAATCAAGGTGTGGTAAGAGATTTTAGCTTAAACAAGCTTCTACCTGCCAGGTGAAGTGGCTGTCTTATTCATTTTTATCTAAAACAACTCAACTGAGAAAGAGGAAATTAGGTATTTGCCACTTCATATAGAGCAAAGGTGTTACTAATAATGTGAATGATGCCTTCATTATACTCAAGTCCCACTAAGTCATGACTTTATCACAGTGAGTCAACTTCCACATGTAAAAGCAGCTTGAGGTGACTGTTGTTCTGAATGGGCACTATGTACAGTACTGTGCAAAGTCTTCAGTTACCCTCATTTCTTTACATTTTGCTAGATAAAAATACATGACAGAAAAAGAAGCAGCGATTTATCAAAACGTGTGCATACAGACAAATACAGTACAGAAAAAAAACAGTGTTTGTTCAGTTCTAAAAAGCTTGAAAAATCAATATTTGGTATGACCACCTTTATTCTTCAATACAGCTTGAAATCTTTTGGACAAGCTTTCTTGTCATTTCTTTAAGGAGTCTTCAGGGATAGCTCACTAGAAAGACATTCAAAGCTGCTCCTTGGATTTTTTCTGCCTTTTGTTCTTTTCTCTGTCTTTTAACATGATCCCACACTGCTTCAGCAGTGTTGAGGTTCAGGCTCCAGGGAGGCCAATCCATGACTGATTTTGATTTCTGCGTTGCACTGTGTGTTTTTCTATCCAGGTATGCAAAATCTGATGGTACTTTTCTGCTTTCATACTTCAAACTATTTTGACAAGATCCCCAACACCACTGGCTGAAACACAGCCCTAAACTATGGCAGAGCTCCCTTTTTTACAGATGGCTGTAGACACACACTGTCTCCTGACCACCTCCATACATATTTATGATGATTTGAACCAGAAACTTCAAATTCGTCACCCTATAAGACCTGTTGCCGTCTGTTAAGTCCAGTTCTTGTGTAACAGGACAAAATGAAAGCAAAAATACAGGAGAGCATTAAAGAGAAACCTGCTGTCTTTTCACACTCCTGCCGTCCAGCAGGCGGTTCAGGAGCATTCAGACCCACACTAGCAGACACACGGATAGTTTCTACCCACAAGCCATCAGGCTTTTGAACTGCTGACATTCTGTACACACCATTACACAATCACTACAATTACGGGACTCTACACACTGTCACTTCAAAAAATGCCACTTAAATGCTCATTGCATAAGTTCTTGCACAAACTGTAAATACCAAAAATTGTCTTAAATTCTCTAAATATTAATACTTTAGTATTTTGTTTGTTTTTTCTTTATTATTATTATTATTATTATTATTATTACTACCGTTATTTTCTTCTTAAATATAATCGCACACTTTCTATATGCTCATGTTAAGCTGAGGAGCACGTGCCAAAGAATTTCATTATGGGTAAATGTGGCTACACTGTCTACATGTATATGACAATAAAACTTGAAACTGAAACTGTCTGTGTTGGATTTGAAGAAGGCTTATTTTCCAGTACAAAAGGTCCTGTAAGTGGTCGCTATATTACCATGTCATGCAAGAATACGCCGCTTGAACAGTTTTGATGAGAAGAATTCATATGGCTAGTTATTGCATTTCTTCCATCAGGAAATTGCATGGTGGATGAAAATCTGACTGTAATTTTCTGCATTCACTTCCCTCAGTTTCACTCAACTGTGGTACCCCTCTCCTAATCTCCACTGTTAGTAAAACTGAATAGAGACACATCCCATATAAATATTACAGTTGCTGCCAGACACAATTTATAAAGATTTGCTTTCAAATTTAACAATAACAATTTTTCTTCTAGCGGTTTAAAAAAATAGGACAATTCAGCATCATTATCAGTTGATCTGGGGTATGAAAATATCACATACTAGTATTTGCTTTAAAAATGCTTTGGTAGTACTCTTGAGATAAAACACAAACTGCAGGGTTGTATTAGGATGACAATCACGTTGCCAACATTCATTAAAGAGACAGATAAGAACCTCCTGCAACATGAGTGCAACTGGTCTGGGAGCTCAGTCAGTGAAGCAGGATCACTGACAGAGTTGTGGGTTTGAATCCCTGCAGAAACGTCTGCAGTGAACTGAGCCGCTGCAGGCAGTCGTTGCTGCCCTTAGCCTCTCACTGGCTGGCGATAGCAAACCACCAGATGAAAGCAGAGCGATTCAGAGACATTACCTGATCAAATGAAAAGCACCTAACTGTGGCAGACAGATCTAGATGAAGAAATACAAATGAGATGATGTGCAAGACGAGAAAGAAAAGAGGAAGGCTGAACAATTGACATCAGTCTCTGAAAGCATGAGAGTATGACAGATGGAGAGGAAAAGAGATGAGGCAGTGAGAGACGGGGAGATCATTTTAATTATAATCGTGAACAAGTGGTAGAGGGAGCAAGACAGAGAGGGAGAGAAATGCTTGGCTGTGGCTTTGAGTTGCAAGAAAATGAAATAGAGTGGTGATTAGTGAGATATGGAGCTGTGTATGTGTGTGTGAGATCCTCATTTGAGCGATGATATTGTCTGCGATGTCACAGGCTCACACACACATGCAGACACACTCAGGGCTACACTGTATAACTGCACTTATTTTTAATGCAAGTTACAACACACTTACTTACTTTTCATTATAGAAATAGATTCACTTTCTGAGATATATGCTTCTTTGCTTATTTAATGAGAGTCTGATGTGAGGATCAATACCACTCCTATTCATGGCATTAAGTTTAAAACTAAAGCCAGAAGCTGGTTGGATTACCTAAGACCAAAAACGATAACAGGGGAAACACCTAGTTTGCATCTCTCTAAAGGTGACAGGGTTCAGAAAACTAATCATAACCTCAGGGGTTAAAAAAGAACTAACAAAAAAATGAAGGAAGTCAGCCTTAGCGTGCTGCTCGTTCATTTCAACTACATAATTTGACAGCAGAAACATACATACTTAACCCCAATCCAAAAATGGTTTTGGTATCTAGAAATTTCCTCCATTCATGAAACCGTAAATATTAACTTTAAAAGGTCTGACTAATTATTTCAATTAAATTAAATTTTATTTATAAATCACAAAATCAGTTCCCTCAAGGTGCTTTATATTGTAAGGTAAGGACCCTACAATAATACAGAAACAAACACCACTAATCAGAGAAGTCCTATGAGGAAGCACTTAGCAAGAGTGGGAAGGAAAAACTTCCTTTTAACAGGAAGAAACCTCCAGCAGAACCAGGCTTTATGGAGGGGCAGCAATCTGCCGCGACCAGTTGGGGGTGAAGTGTTGCATAAACACAGTGATGAAAAGAAGTGAATGTAGAAAAAAAACATCCAATGCATCATGGGAAGCCCCCAGCAGCTGAGACCTATTGGAGCATAACTACTGGTGGATTCAGGGTCACCTGATTCAGCCCTAACTATAAGCTTTATCAAAAAGGAAACTTGACAAGATTTGCATCCCATTTACCCTAAGAGTGAGTTTTCACTCCATCTTGCTAACTAAGTTAGCTACCTGGCATGTGTGGAGGTCTCAGCTGTGTCATGAAATATTTTTCGGGTTTAGGCCACACATTACACATTAGAAGTGGTAGATGGCACCACTTTAAAGGTCTGCACATTAATCAGTTTGTCCATTTTGTTTTTCTCCCCTTATGCAAATCTCTGGTCCAAAAGCAGTTTTTCCCCTTCAAAATAAAATGTAAGGTTTGAGTATTCATTTTATCTGCTCTGGCAAACATTTTCAATAAAACAGTGTTATTTGCTGTGAAATATATCAGCTCATTGTGGACATATTCCTTCATATTAGTAAACAACAGAGCTTTTTTTTCCTGTATTTGTGCACTGTTTGGACTGGGGATTAAGTAGAGCACACCAGCCAGCCAAGCGCACGGACAAAATAAATTGTTTCCGTGTCTCTGTAGCTATCTTGTTCTGACTTTCTTTTGTCTTGGTCCTTGTAGCTCCTCTTTCCATCTCTGTTCCTCCTTGTCTGGTGAACACAGATCTCTCACGAAGTCTTTGTTTCTTCTACCATCATCTCTTCTTACAAACATACTCCAGACACATACCAGCACCAGAGGTGTTTCATTCATACTGTATCAAACAAAAAGAAAACTGCCTGCTATGTTCTTGTCTCTTTGTCTGTGCTTCAATTTGTATTTCAAAAAAAGCACACACAGATACAATATGTTGCCACGTTGTATCCTATAACAGAGAAGAGAAGAGAAGAGAAGACAAGACAAGAGAAGAGAAGATGAATGAAAGCTATAAAGAGAGAGCGCATGCTGACACGCTTATCTGTGTGATGACTTCAAAGTGTGTATACAGCAAGAGAGGAGAGAGAGCGAGGTCATTATCTGCAAGAAATGGATTACTCAGATTAGATTGCTGAGCACAGTGAAGAGCTGTAGCACAGTATCCTTGGCAAACCCTTCTCTCTCTCTCTCACACATACACACACACACACTAAGCTCCTGTCGACTCCTCAACACATCTGTCATACAAGCAAGTCAAAATAAAGACATCAAAGAAGCTACAGCTCAATAGACACATACAAATACCCAAGCACACAAAGACACGGTTAAGCTGTTAAGAAACCTATCCAACAGCCCACGCCCATCTGCAGGCATATGACCTTTGGCTTAAACGCATTCAGTTAATCTGTATTTGTTACCGTCTATATCATCTAAGAACAGAAAATAAAACAGTCTTGAGTTCGTTGCCTCCTGTATCCTGTAAATCTCCAATTTCTGCTTATTTTGAAGGTTTTCTGTGAGTATTTATGCTTATAACTTAGGTTTTCCCCATATCTGTTGATAATCTCTGAGACGTTTCTACACTTTTAACAGATTTAGAAAGGCGTCACATTGGCGTGAGGTTTAAAGAACTGCCTGTAGAGCTCAGACACAGGAGTAAGTTGAAGCACAGATGTGCCCAAGAGCACAGTGGCATCCCTAATTCTTAAATGCAAGAAACTTGGATCAACCAGAACCCTTTCACGGTCAAACTGAGCGATCGGTGTAGAAGGGCTTTCGTAAGAGAGATAACCAATACCCTGATGGTCACTCTGGCTGAGCTCCAGAGATCATGTGTGGATAGAGGAGAACCGTCCAGAAGGGCAACAATCACTGCTGCACTCCATCAATCAGTCTGAGCTTTATGGCATAGCAGCCTCTCCACAGTGGAACACGCAGAAAAACCTGCATGGAGTCTGCATAAAAATACCTAAAGGACTGTCAGACATTTTCTCTTTAAAATACACAAATATATCAAAATCTACTTCACCTTGCAGTAAAAGTGTTTTGAACATGGATTCATGGCGGAAAATTTAATTCACTCAATTTTTAGTATGAGGCTGCAAAGTCTGAAACTGAATACTTTCTGGATTTGATGTAGCCCTCTGAAACCATTACCAGACCATCTGGTGATGTAGACTGCTGTTTTCTGACATTTAAAAAAATTAAACTATTACTTTGCTGAGCTGAGAAATATTGTGACATTTGAATCCCAAAATAATTTTGGAAATTAACAGAGCTATAGGGCTGCAATTTTTTGTACTTTGTTTTGTCAACATAATCATTATTTGGGGTAAATATCCAACCGTACACTTGCATAACATTGCATATGTTCATTGCACCTAATAATTCTATGTCAAATGCTCCAAAAGTGATAACAAAAATCATAAACGTTGGATATAACATTAGTATGCTTCTCAGTTTGTGGCCATTGAGAGCCTCTCTACCCCTCGGTGGTCTTTCATCTTACTTACATTAAGATAGGCTGCCTTATGGAAGGAAAATATGGCTGGAAGACATAAAACACAACACAAGCCACTATTTTTGTGCATATTAAAGCAGAAATGAGATCATCCTCTGAGAAATATCACCAGCTTTCCTCTAAGACAGTGATCATAAAGTCAGATAGCTCGCATTAAGAGTGCTTAAGGTTTCATAATCTCATTTTACCGCCCAAAGCACGATGCTGTATATTTGACTTCAGAGTTTGCAGAGGAAAATATTGAATGTTTAAATTCAAGTCTGAATCGACACAAAGCAGTATAATTTCCAGCATGTAGTCTATCATAAACTCATTAGCAGAGATGCTAAAAGCTGCAACAAAACCACAGAACAAAGCAAAAAAAACATGAGTTGTACAAGATTATTTCTCCAAAATATGCCACTCCACATTTGTTTTTTTAAAACACCTCCTCCACCTTTGACTCTTTGCCCTCATAAACAACATCTAACAACCTCCCAGATATGGTTTGATGACCATTAGAATATTTTACGGGTTTTTCCGAGCGTAGCTACAAAATTGCAGAGGCTAACCTCACTAACTCCTCATGCACACTCAGTAATATTGTTCTGTAAGTATCCCTGAAATATGACAGAGACCGCTCAGTTCAGAAAAGAGCTTCAAGGGTTACTCCTAGTAGTCCTTCAAGGGGGTAAAGAGTTAGCATGCATAATTCCTTTGCTGTCATTAAGAATGCAAACTCATAGAAATGCAAGAATCAAGCAATACAAAGCAGTTGTGCTAGTGTAACTCAAAGTCTCTGCACCTCTTCAATTATAGCAGCAAATTCTATATTACAAAATTACTGACATCAATACACAGAATCTGGCTCAAGGGAAACAGCAGTTGACAGTTTTTCTTATTACTGTTGGCAGCATTGCCTTTTAGGTATGTTCAACACGCACAGAGGGCAAGCCGGGGGAGTCCCAGCACCCCACACGCCACTTTCGGTAAATACAATCACGGAAGAGTCTGTTGTTAAAAGGATAAGAAGCACTTAATTGGGATTATTTTGGTTTCAAACCAGGAGAAACGTTAAGCCAAAGGACGTGAATGTAGCTTCAGATAACGGATGCCACTGCCTGCAGACTCTACATGAACAAGTCGGCAGAGATAATACATGCTATTAAATGATCAGGGTGCAGAACCACACATGCAGTTGTTGGTCTAGTTCCATGAATTTTGAACCGATGTTGCTTTTCAGCATGGGTTGAATGCCTGAAACACTAAAGAAGGTTTAATTCTGTGAAAGTCAGAAATCATTGCAGCATTCATTATATTTTACTAAAGAACACAGATTATTACATTTGATAAATAAACTCAACATGACCCAGACAAAAATTAAACGGCGATGGACTTGCCAAGTTGCAATTAGCCACTCGCCAAACCCTACTGAAAAACTGCAACTGACTGTGGTTACTGAATTTTCAACTGCCCTTAAAGTGTTAGCAAATCTCCCTGCTCCCGTCACATTGCAGCCAATAAAGGAGTAATAATTGAATACCGGAGCAAGTCACAACAGAGTATAATGCAGGACAGGATTTTTCAAGGTGAGGCTGCTGCAGGCTGGAACTTAAGGCGACAGATGGCTCCGTACAGGACAGCAAGCTCAACTCACTTTATGAGCTGTCACCAAACATCAAAGAATCACATAATGTAAAAAAAACCTGGGCTGTGACTCCAAGAGACTAAGTCAGCAAAGTAGCTGATGCGTTCCCAGGAAGGAGATTGTTTATTTAAGCATGATTTTTGTTTGGCAAACAGTCAGAACTAAAGAAAAAGAACAATCCCAGGAACCTCCCATCCAACAACTTTTTGAATTTTTTGTTGTGCACATACAAATAACGTGTATTGTGGGTACGCCAGGTGAAGCAGAGGCGACTGAAAAGAGCCTGGTGAGGACCAGTCTGTGCAGAACACCCATACCTTTACACTACTTACCCACGCTTCATCACACTCACCCGCACAAACACAGAATGCTCACACCAAGAGATCAGAAGAGAATGAAAGATTCTTCTTCTACTCAAGTCTGCCATTATTTTCGCCTTCATGGGTACTGGACAAAAAGCATGGTTAATTCACAAAAGGAGGTAAATTCACTCTCTAATCCAGCTGTTCTCTGGTGGTTTTATAATAACATTCATGGGTGGACTCACTTCGGTTGTCATGTACAGCTGCTGATTTATTTTGACTGGAAAACGGGATCATACAAACAGGTAACAGGAGACTTAGTGGCCCCGATCTGTGGGTCATTCAAACATCAGTTAAAATGACCAGATGGAACATGACAAAGTGTTCATCTCTTTGGTCCTATGTGGCTTTAAACTACAAATGTTGCATATTTTTAACGCGTCTGTCTCCAGTGGGACTGGGAGGAGTGGCACACAAGTCTCTGATCTCTAAGGAGGGAACTCGGACACATATTTTTTTTCCTTTTTCCCCTCCTAGGTGCCACTGATGATGAAGATGAGCGAAGCTGACACTTTGAGCAGCCATTTGGCTTGTCAGGTGTGTTAGTGCCACAGTGGGGCACGTCAAGTCACAGTTACTGCTTAACTGGCCAATCATGAAAAAGAAAAAGAAAAATCAAAAATACATCAGATGGAAATTCTGATTTGATATACAAATATTAGGATAGCCTATTTATCAAAGAACAGACCTGACTCAATCAGACGTTTAATCGTTTTGAAATTAATTAGATAACAATACATCGTTAAAGTTATTTACATAAACAAAAATGCAAATAACTGCTAGTCCAAACTTCTTTTTTTGTCCTGCCTTGAATGCTTTCTCTGTCTGATGCTGTTATCTCTGATTTCTGGGTGAGTGGACCCACGGTTAAACAGACAAAATCATATGAACGTATCACAGTGGATTCAGAACTTGTGATGGTCATTTCATCTTTTCTTTTTTTTTTTAAATTTCTCTACTGAAAAGGGGGGGGGGGGG
>VUQG01000174.1:11191-22505 GCA_015106755.1 Etia nguti
GGACTACACGTACCAGAACATTACTCAATCAAAATCAAAATAACTGAATTGTGTAGCAGTGAACCCACGCACACTCCTTTTTTATATGTTATATATAAATATATAAACGTGTCTAATTCTTAGTGTATGTAAGTAGGTGTGTTTAGTCAATATGGTGGAGGTGGTGTTGCCTTGACTACCGGAGTGTGAAGGTATGGTGTCCAACAGCAGTTCTGGTTATTATGGATGTAGCGCGCACACGCACGCACGCGCACACACGTACACACACTGGGCGCCTCTGCGACAGCGCTGCTCACAGCAAAATACAAACACCTGAGTCGTGACAGGCTTACGAAACGGCTTCAGAGCCTTCGCAGAGAGATGTCGGGACTGTTTAAAAAATAAAAAATAAAACCCGTACACCTTTCACCAGACATCAAACACGGAAGGACGGACAGTCAGACAGCGGTCGGTTTGAAATACTCACGCTCTTCTTCCGCAGGTGCAGCCCGTGCTTCAGTAGTCCCGGCAGATCCCGGATTTTGTGTTTCAGCTGAGCTTGGTCTCTTGCGCTCCTGTTCCACCGCAAGCCCGCGAGTAAGCCGTCCTCTGCGGGCTCCGAGTCCTCCATGGTTCCTCTGCTTCTCCTCTCTGTCCTCGAGCCGCCTCTCTGGCTGCCTGCGCTCCCGGTGCCTACTGTATCCTCAAAAGGTGCACCGCCGCCCGCGCCTGTTCGCCATTTCCCCCGCCTCGCGCTCCCACTCAGCGACCTGCATCTGCAGCCGAACCGCGCGCAGCCTTAACGACCTACTCAATGTATTCCGCAGCACGCGACGCCGCTGCTCCACCCAATGGCTCGAGCGTCCTACTCTTCAGTAGGCTGCTTCCAGGTTCGTGTGTGTGTGTTGTCCGCGGGAGGGGGTATCACAGGTGCAAACGAACATTGCATCACTTTCACCTCTCATCCTCCACCAGCCGGTCTACACCGGGGGAAATATTCACAGGGACTGGTGGAGCTGGCACCACAGTGTTACTGCTAATTTCTGTTAGAAGTTGAAAACTTAAAAGCTAATGACAGCAGTGTTTGGGGGAAGGGAGGGGGAAGAAGAAGAGGCAGACGGCACCCGGTAGGGCTACGTCACCACTTTACCTGGCTCAAATTTCCATAGGTAAACAAAGAGCCGCCACAGAACGAACCTGTGTGGGTGTGCCTTTCGAGGTAGCTGACATTCAAAAGAGCATTTTCCTCATTTTAATCCATATTTTATTGACCTGACGTTTCAGCTTAACCTGTCTCAAAAGCACAGGTGTGCAACAGGAGTCGCGAGAGGCCTAAACCATGTAGCTTTGTTGTGGGTGGTTGCCTCATGATGTCTCTTATGTGGTTTGCCATACCATAAACGTCCATAATAGCAATTATTAGACTGAAAAACGCTTTCTTCTTCTTCTGATAGAGATGGTGTTTGTGTAGCACCTTTAATTACAGCATGCAACAGATGAATAATATCACTTTAATGCCATATTATTTTTGAAAAATATATGACAAGCATTATAAATTCTCTTGTGAACAATCAAAAATTATTCGGCAGAAAGCTCCACACAATAAAACATTGATAAATCAAATGGAAAGTTAGTTATTGCAAACTCAATCTTTGATCCAGTTGAGCGCAGGATTAATTTATCCAGCTCAGAAAGGTTCCAGCATATATGCCACAAATCTGGCTGCCACAGCGATTGCATGGTCCTGACCGTAAAGCATAGAGATCGTGTCCGATCATATGACGCTAAATGAATGGTAAAGATGTCGATTTATAGATGGATATGTGATAATAGCACTCCAAGTCTTCAGAAATCTGATAGGAGAAGAACGGTGCAGTATAAGAGTGATTTAAACAAACCAGTAGAATCACAGGAGAGCCTTTAAAGGAGAAACATCCAATAGAAAATCTTCAAGGCATTTTTAAGTTAGATATAGAGACACTAAACAAAGAGAAGCTGAATAAATAGTGGTAGAATATTTTAAAACTGGTCTCCTCCAAGCCAAGGAGACTTAAGTCTGTCATCAACAATAGAAGTAAACCAAAGTTTTATTCTTTTAAAAGAATAAAAGATTTGTAAAGTCTTCTGAGCTGTGGAGCTTGTGTTTCTGTTGGACTAAATCTAAACAGTTAGTTTTTCATTTGCCTTTGAAGTGATATTGCATAAGGGGTGTGTATATTTCTGTTAAATGCCAAAAAAAAGAGTTTGATGGAAGGTTTCAAGAAAAAAGCACTAAAGAAATGCCCAAAAACGTCCATTCACCAGCCACTTTATTAGGTACACCTCTTCAGTACCTCGTTGATGAAAATCAATAAAAAAGAAATCAATGAATAAATCAATCGCATGGCAGCAACTCAGTGCATTTAGTCATGTAGATCTGGTCAAGGTGACCTGCTGAAGTTCAAACTCAACATCAGAATGGGGAAGAAAGGTAATTTAAGTGACTTTGAACTTTGGCATGGTTGTTAGTGCCAGACCGACTGGTCTGAGTGTTTCAGAAACTGCTGATCTGCTGGGATTTTCCCACACAGCCATCTCTAGTGTTTACAGAGAACAGTCTGAAAAAGAGAAAATAACCAGTGAGCGGCAAAAAATGTCTTTCTGAATCCAGAGGTCAGCAGAGAATAGCCAGACTGCTTTGAGCTGATAAGGCAACAATAACTCATATAATCTCTTGTTACAACCAAGGTATGCAAAAGAGCATCTCTGAACGCACAACATGTTGACCCTTGAAGCAGATGGGCTACAGCACCAGAGGAGCACAGCAGGTGCCAATCCTGTCAGCTAAAAACAGGAAGCCGAGACTACAATTCACAGGGGCTCACAAAAACTGGACAGTAGAAGACTGGAAAAACATTGTCTGATCCAATTTGCGCTGTGACATTCAGATTGTGGGATCAGATTTTGGTGTAAAAACATGAAAGCATGGATCCGTCCTGCTTTGTGTCAGTGGTTCAGGCTGGTGGTAGTGGTGTAATGCTGTGGGGGATATTTTCTTGCCACATTTTGGGCCCCTAAATGCCACAGTGTTAACTGAGTATTGTTGCTGACCATGTCCGCCTCTTTATAACCACAGCGTACCCATCTTTTGAAGTCTGCTGCGGTGATAACGCGCCGTGCCACAAAGTTCAGATCATCTTGAACATGACAATGAACTTATTGTACTCAAATGGCCTCCACAGTCACCAGATCTCAATCCGGTAGAGTACCCTTGAGATCTGGTGACTGTGGGACATTCACATTATGAATGTGCAGAGGCTGTTTTACTGTTGAGGCCTTAATAGATAAACATTGTGAGCTGTAGCGACACTCACCTCATATTTTCCCGATGAGTCACTGCTTGTTATTACATAGTTTTACCAGGAGAGAGCACCAATGAGTTATATGTTAAAATGTGAACATGATAATCGCTGTTCTTTACAGTTTGTTTGTTAGTTTTTTGTGTGTCATTTGGCTCAAAAAAAGAAAAAAAAAACATCAGCCAGTAGACCTATTTCAACTGGATCTCATCGTAACAATAATGGGCTCAAAAATCCACCAATCAAGAGGGTGAACACTACACTCAGTCACTAACCTAACTTAAAAATTAATGCCAGGCAATCCAGAAGGTTGCAACATTAACTGCTGCTCTGAGGGTCACAGAGTCTTACCAAAATCCAGATTAAAGAAATATCCAACCTGCTCCAGGATTAAAAAGGACTTTGACACATTTCCTGAACTGCTGGAACAGTACGATTTCAGATCCAAGGAATAAATGAATGATCTGTCGCTCTGTTTGTTTCTATAACACCAACTAAAGCTTAAATCGTTTTATTATGCTTATTTATTTTCTTTTATACATACATAAATACAGACACATTCACCATACGCGATCTACAATCACAAAAAGACTGGCGGTTCTAGACCAGGAGGAGACACAAACCCAACCTTGGGGGATGGCTGCGTCAGGAAGGACATCCGGCGTAAAACCTGTGCCAAATCAATCATGCGGATCCATCCACTGTGGTGACCCCTTGGGAAATAAGTAAGCAGCTGACAGTACCTTCTAGTACTGTAATAGACTATGAATTGTAAGGAGTATTCATCTCTGAAGAAAATATGTTTAGCTCTGTGGCACGCACATGAGAGACAAAGCCTGGGGCTCGGCCTGCACAGGAGTGCAGTGGCCTAAGCAGCAAGGCTGTAATAGCCTCTGTAATGTATTCAGCTCATTTTAAAATTCATTGGTATTATAGGGGGCAATAAAGCTTTTCTTATTCATAATTCCAGCAGTAAAATATTGTTTGTTGTCCACTTGCATCATAATAAGAAGGATGTGTTTTTGCTACATGCACCACACACATAATCAGTGCAAATCAAAACCATGCATTTCTTTCTGGATATTCTTTGTGGGTTTATGAGTCATGGGGGGAAAAGAAGAAATTCACTATATGTATTTAAAAAGTGCAGCCTTCTTGGGAAGTTGTTTAATGTTCAATGATCTGATTAAAAAATTCAACTGAACATGACATGAAAGAGAATGAATTTATTAATACAGCAGATAGGAGAGGATCTGAGCCCGATACTCCACATGACATAAAGCCGAGCAGAGTTCAGCTCGAGTGCTGCGGCTTCAGTTGTACAACTCAGATGTCGAGGCTGCTTCTTGATAGAACGTGTAATCTGGGATAATTGGCCCCTTTCTGGGACTCAGATTATACCAACACCATGGCTGTTAGAGGACAGTGTATAATGTTTGGCAGCTGAATAGCACACATAGAAAAAAAAGACATCAAAACTATTTTTGTTTTTGATCAAAAGCCCACTGGAACATTTCAGTCCTTCACATGTCAAACCTACAGACGCACAGTCATGACATGCTGTATATCAACTGTCTCCATCAGTCACTGTACTTGAGATGTTGTCAGTCTTTCCTGCAGATGATGGAGTGTAAACTCTACGTAGACCTTTCCACTTTTGCATGTTGGTCACAGTTTTTTTTACTTTCTGACTGCATGTCAGTTAAAACCAATAGACCCGAGTGCAGGTGTTTAACAGTAGGAATAGCAAGGAACGCTGTATTGTGTGATTAGTACACTAATAATGACAATAGGCCTGTACCCTGCTAGAAATAATCAAGACACATTTATGATATCCACCATGCTACTGTGATAATGTCAGGGGCAAAGGAAGGAGAAGAATACATTATTTCTACGTAGCACTAAAAAACGATTGAGTCTGTCCCTGGTTCCTCTGGTGTCCTATCCCTATGTCCTATCCCTGGACAAAATACAGAATCCTAAATTTCTCCCTCACTATTCATCCATCAAAGCGTTAGTGTGTCTGTGACTGTTAGAAAGTGCTTTAGGGCATAGAATAAAGAGCTGTATGAATGCGTGTGTGAGCGCAGAAAGCGCTCTGAGTGCTCAGAGTACTTTTACCATCACATTTCTTTTACATGGTAACCTAATTGATACATGAAAAGTAACATCGTCTTTTTTAAATGAAATTTGCCCACTATAAAGCAATGAGAATAATACATTGCAAAAAAAAAAACCTAATGTGAAAATAATGTCAAACTTTATGGACAGTCAGTTTTGGCAGAAAATGTCCGTGTATGAGCTCACCATCAGAAGTTTAATTGAGAAGTTTAATGAGACAATCTGCTGTGCCTTCAATAATTTTAGCATTAAGCATTAATTTTGACCTGATACAGTTAAACTGAGGAACAGCATGGAGTCTTTATATCAGGTTTTCACACAGGCTTGATAAAACACATGGCTGCTGTATGAGAACTCTGTGGAGAGGCTGCCGTTTGTAGATAAACATACAGCTCAACAATGCAAAGCAGCTTCGACATCTGTTAGTAAAATCCCCTTCTCCGTGGACAAAGAACGCTGATTCGAAATGAATTTGAAAGAAACGCCTCATCAGGGGCCTTGTGAGCGCCACAATGTTCCGAAAGTGGAGAAGCCGAGCTAAACAGAATTACTGAAAACCCATCAGTCATTTTTAGATCATTGTTCAGATAGCTGCCTTCTGAGATTTTGTGGACACTGAAACAGAGGCTCTGAAACCACAGTTTCCGAGAAGATGATATTACAGTTGATAGGAAGATTTCGCCCACGCTCAATCAAATGAAAACCTTCCACAACACAAAACAAAAAATTCCTGCAGAGTGGCATCCTACAGTGTAAGTGTCACAATGACAGCATGCTAATCAGCGTGCTCTCCTCTAAAAGCAAAAGTTAAAAAAAAAAACAAAAACAACAAAAAAAGGAAATAAGGAAAACACTCTGTGCTTGCTCAATGTGCTGAGGAAGCAAAAAGAAGAAAAGAGGACTTTGGGATTTCTTGTGGTAAGACTGATGAAATATGCTTCTCTGTCGTTCCTCGGGGACACCACCGGGACCAGCCACTGATGCATGCACACGGTCATATATGCACACGCAGCGAAATCATATACAAATGATTATACAGTGTTAGAAAAACACACACAGTAGTGTATATACTGTACTACACAGCACATGATAACGTGATGATGCAGTAGGGGGAGAATGGATTATAGGGGGAGGGGAAGTTGAGTAAAGGAGGAGATGGGGAAAAGAAAGAGGGGGCGAGAGCAGGGAGAGATAGTAAACCAATTACTCCAAGACCGGAGAAAACCAACTCTGTCACCACACACAAAAATATACAACTTCTATCTCTTTCTCCACCTTCCATGCATACAAATGCAGTGTCTATACACACACACACACACACACACACACTGGATAGACAGCTCTCTTTATCACTCACTCACACACATATTCAGAGCTCTCTTCAAACAAATGCACTCTTGATTAAATATTGAAGAGAGCCTGTGGCGAACTGAGCAGAGATACAATTTCTGCTGTCTCTCATGGAGCTCTCCGTCCAGGGAAGAAGAAAAAGTCAAAGGAAGAACAGAGCAGCCTGAGAAAAAGGCAAAAAGGGAAGAGGAGTAGAGAGAGGAAAGGATGAGAGGTGGAGAAAGAGAGAAGAGCCAACAAGGCTGCGATTACAAAAAAATGATAGGAAAGGAGACGATGGAGGATGGAGCAGAATCACAAAGGAAAGAAAAGTGAGGGGAGAACTGTTACATTGAGCTAAACACAAAATGACAGACAAGGTCATGTATACAAGAACAGAAGCAAAGCTCAGACCCTGAAAGAATGGTTCTTTCATTCTGGTTACTGCACTGACCTTTACAGCATGACAGATGTAACAGGAATTTTGACTCTGCTACCTAACTGAGTGAAACAGCTCAAGGACTGTGAGATAGATTTCCCCTGAAGTTTGGGTAGAGCCTCATAAAACAGCCCTTAACTTATGGTGGCATTTCCCAAAGTTTACCATATAAGTTTACTGGATTTAAAGTGTGATGTGCAGTAGAGCAAGATGCCTGAAGATATAAGGAAAAGAAGAAGCAAATAATACTGGTATTTTTAAGTAGTGAGCAAATTCAGGGTTTTTGGTTAACAACAAAAGATACAAAAAATACTTCAAGTCATTTTAAGTAGTATTTTAAAGGAAAACACAAAGACGTTTCTCCATATTGTAACAACAATTTAATTTTACGAGAATGGGGCGTGTCAATGAGCAACTCAACATCCTCATCCTACATTGTGATTGCGTTTTTTTTTTGGTGTTAGGAAACACTTAATGTGAATTGTCAGTGTTTGAACTGCCCGACTTGATTAAATGCAATAAAAACAAATCACATTAAAATTAAATGCATTCTTTTGGAATAGAATTTTAATAAATGTAAAAGTGAAACTTAATTCAGTTGCTTTGAAACTGTGTTTGATCCTCATTAAAGATTCTTCGACATTCACTTTGCAGAATTCAGAAGAAGAACAACAACAACTGACCGCAGATTCCCAGAACTCCTTTTAGTTAGTCGGCCCCATCTCTATAATTTTAATATCAAAGTAATATGTAGTTAATATTTAGAAAGCGAAGATTATCCTACTTAGTAATACAGCAAGATCTCCTAAACAAAATGTACACTAGAATGGGTTTATGCATAGGAAACATTTACATGAACATTTTAGTGAAGCAGATATTATGCGAAGCTAAAGTGGGGGCAAAACATAACATCCAACACATAATCATAAACACTTAACACATGCACAACAGATTCACATATACATAAATTCAAGCTTACTACAAAGTCATATACTCCAAGGCCGAGGGTCATATATTGCTGCAGTATGTGCGTGGGCAAATAACAAAACAAACAGAACAGTCCATTGTATACTTTTAGCCTCAGAAAGACAGCCTTTAAGAGAGAGCTGATCAGAGTGCGAAACCTTAGAGCTACACATGATTGCCATCTAGCAGCAGCCCCAGTGAACTGCAGTAAAGAGTTCAGTCTTACAGGCTCAGCCATCATGTACTGTACAAACCCTGACCCTGACCAGGACTCATATACTGTGATCAGAATCTTTTATCTGAGAGATATGCATGTAATAATGCCTAGCTTTTATGAGCAAGACACATCAGGCTGCATTTCTACACTGCAGTACAAGCATGAAAATGTAAACCAACAAAACATTTTATTTATTAAAAATGACCATTTATAGCTATTTTATAAATGATGACAAGACCAAATTGTTTGTTCTTTTCATGATTTGGGTTAGATGATGATTACTTAGTCATTACAACCACTGAATATCAATTGCATCTGTTATCTAAATTTTCATATTCGGCCAGCTGTAATGAACTTGTCTGTATAAATAATTCATCTCCCTAGAGCCCTGGGTCAAACTCTAGTTTGGAGGGTTTGATGAGTTTAGTTTATACTGTTCCCACCTACTGTGTTTTTAACAATGTTTTCTTTGAACTGTTTTTTTTTTCCAAGGGTGGAATGATTGTACAGCATGCATCTTTGGTGACTTTAAGAAAAAGAAACTGTCTATATTGGATTTTCTCGAATCTACACAGTGTAAAAAGCACACTAGCGTCACTATCCACAGTGAAGCCAGATGTACATCACCGTGGTCTGAGAGAGTGCCAACCTAGAAAGGCCAGAAATGGGGAAAAGGTGCAGTGATTTGTTAAAACAATCAGATGGAAATTCGGTAAATAAGGCAACAATATAGTTTGTACAGTTCAAAAAAAAGCTTGAAAGTCAATATTTGGTATGACCACTTTTATTCTACAGCATTCTCAACTCTTTGAGGCAAGCTTTCTTGTCATTTCTCCGTTTCGGTAAAGATAATCCCACACTGCTTCAATAATGTTGCGATCCAAGCTTTGGGGAGGCCAATCTATGACTGATAGTGCTCCACTATGTGATTTTCTATCCAGAAATACAAAATCTGATGGTACTTTTCTGCATTTATAATTCCATCAAATTTGAAAAAAGATCTTCAACACCACTGTCTGAAATGCAGCACCAAACCATGACAGAGACTCCATGATTTACAGATAGTAGATTCTTATTATTGTACCTCATTCTACTGTTGTACATGATGATTTGACCCAACATTTTCTTAACTGAATTCAACACTCCATAACTCAGCCTCTTCTCCCTGTTTCCCTGCTTCTTTCCTCCAAAATCAATACTTTCAAGCTTGAGCGAAATTTGCAGCTGGCCGCATGATGGTCAATAACAAGACAAGACAAAGACTAATATATATATATATATATATATATATAAAACTTCAAACTTGTGCACCCAATTCCTGTTTTTTAAAGTCATTAAAGATGTATGCACTCCAGCCTGGAAAAAGAACAGTTCAAAGAAATCATTAAAAGCTCTAAATTACCATGACATTACCATGAGTATATGTACACTTGACCAGAACTGTATTTTGTATATTTTCATTTAGATTCTTTCATTTCCTGAACACTTTCGAGGGCTAAAACTAGTCCCAATACACCCAGGAGATTAGTGGCATATTTACTGTGAATAAGCCACTACTCACAGGCCAGAGAAAGAATCATAGCTGTTACTTTTATGTTTATTGTAAGGCAGTGCAACCAGATACTGTATACTGTGAGGCAATCAAAATGAACAAGATCAGTAATGTTGGAATTTCAGCATCGATGTAGTGTCACTGTTACATTATTTGTCAAAAACAGATATTCCCCTCTGTTTAAAGATGACTGCTAGTTTGACTTCTTTACACATACAACCAATATAATCAATGCAAGAGAAAAGTGAACTGAATTTCCCTGAATTTAAGTTTCATTGATAATGAAAGGAAAAAAAGAGGATCTTACTAATTTAGACACTACATTTTATTACTATGGAACAGGGATAGACTTGTCTGAACAGATACTGGATGTTATACAGTTAGACCCAAGTATTTCCACAATGCTGCAGTTTTTGTAATCAAGCAACTATGATGTAATTGACATGAAGGCTTTCAACTTCAATTCACAGTGTTAAAAGTATTACATATTGCAACATATTTCTAAACATAAGGATTGTTTTTAATACTCAAATGAATATTTTTTGGAGTCATTGACTGTTTGAAATCTAGAACGAATGGACATCATCAAACACTGTGTTCCTTCACTCGAAATGATCAGCCAGGCCTTTACTGGAGGCAGCTTTAGTTGCTGCTTGTTTGTGGGCTCTATCTCCAGTTTTGTGTTGAGTTACTGAAAAGCACACTCTGTTGGGTTGAGATCAGGTGACTGACTTGGCCATTGAAAAAAAATCCAATTTCTTTGCCTTGAGAAACTCTCGGGTTTTGCTTTTTTCAGTTTTTGTTTTAGGTCATTATCAGTTTTCACTGTGAAGTGCTATAAGATCAGTTTTGCACCATTTGACTGAATCTGAGAAGAGTATAGCCCTGTACACTTCACCATTCATCCTGCTGCTTCAATCACCAAATGATGTGGTATGCTTCAGACCTTGAGCTGTTTCTGTCCTTCTCCACGTTCTTTTTTTCCCATTACTCTAGTTCAGGTTCATCTTGGTTTTTTCCAGACCTGTGTATGCTCTTTTGGATTTTTTCTGTCTAATCTGGCCTTCTTGTTCTTGAGTGTTCTTAAGTGTAACCAGAGGTTTGCCTGTTACTCTGAACCCTTTGTATTTCCATTTGTGAATTGTTTTTCTTTCAGACTTTGACAATGATACACCTGCCTTCTCAACGGTTTTTTTTGACTTCCTGTGTGTGTGAAATAATTCTGCCAACACTCACTAGTTTATTGGTCTTCTGTTGTTATTCAGGTCCAGTGCATTTATTCTTTTTATGGATGAAGCAGATGGTTGATTTAGTCACTCCTAAAGTTTTTTTTTTGCTTGTTGTTGTTTTGTTTCTCTCTGAAAGGTATAATT
>VUQG01000176.1:4040-15282 GCA_015106755.1 Etia nguti
CGGCTCTGCTGCCACACACTGAGTCAGCTTCGCTCGCTAATGCAACACAAATGACCCGCTGTTAGCTCAACTCGGGATAAAACTGTACTGCTGCAGGCTGACGGAGCTCTCCACACTCAGAAACCGAAAATGCTGTAGAGTATTTACAGCTACAAGCATGGGTGGAGATTTCAGTCGAGTGGGGGGTGGGGCATTGTAATTCATCTCACCTCAAGCTTTAGTGCTCTTTGGCAAGTCTGTGATCACCGGTTGGATGAAAACCGTTCTTCCAAAAAAGTAAAATAAAAATTCCCCTCGTTTGGTTTGATGGTGGAGGAGAGTGCTCTTCCCACAGTTGCTCAGTTCTGTGGAAATTTGGTGACTGTTTGACATCATTCGATCCTCATCAAAGCATTCAGGCAGTCTGATCGTGGAGCATCGCTGCCATCAGGACACGAGAGTTTGTTCCTGTTTACACGATTTCAGAAATTAGGCAACATGTTGTTTTTTAGGCTCTTCTGTTCAATCGAGTCTCAGAAATTTGGGCGTCAAATTTGACAGTTCAGCAACACTTGAGAATCACTCCATGTTTTTATCATCTAAGAAACAAACTAAACTCAACCTGCGGGTGTCAGAACCTGAGGTGATTATTCGTGCTTTTATTTCTTCTCATTCGGATTTTTGTAATGGTGTTTTTACTTGTTTCAACAAATCGGCTTTGGATCGTCTTCAGACTGTACAGAACGCCGTGGCACTAAATATTACTCCAGTGTTGGCTTCTAAATTTTAGGTTTTGCTTTAAAATGTTAGTTTGAACTTTTCGAGCTCTACATTGTGAAGCTCCCCAGTAAAACTCTGACCTGCTGAAACCTCGTGCTTCTTCCCGAGCACTTCAGGGTCAGGTCTTCAGGTCAGAGGTCACTGTTGGTCCCACGTACTCGGTTAAACCCGTGGGGATCGGCACCACTGGCACCAAGGCTGTGGAATTGTCCTCTGTCATCTTTATGCTGTGCAGACTCCACTGACTCTTTTAAAAAGCAGCTGAAGGCATTTCCATACAAATGAGCTTTTAATTAATTTTTTTCATTGTTTTTTATCATTATTTTATTCATATTTCCGGTTTTATTGTGAAGCACCTTGTGATTTTTTATTTATTTATTTATAAATACATTTGACTGACTTACGTGATAACAGGGTGGTCCCTCTGAACTATTTTCTATTGGTCTTCAGTGACATTTCCTCTTAAGAGGACCTGGACTGTGCCACCAAAGATGGCAGCATAACAGAGCTTCAGGATTCCCGATTGTAGGGCCCAATAGTTCCGCCTTTTCCTTTAATTTGTCATCCCTGGTTTCCTCGGGAGTTGGAAGAGACTGAGAGGAGTTAAAAAGAGAGTCCTCCTTGGCTCAGCACTGGTTTTTGACAGATTCCTTTTTAAAGGAAGAGACAAAATGCTTGGACGGAAGTTTCATTTGAAGCTTTTTATCACATTCGCAAATCTTCTGTGCGCTTTGTGTTTCGCCGTCTTCGTGTCAGATGGTCGGTGTCGGAGTGGTCAAAGTGCTCGGCCTCGTGCGGCGCTGGGCAGAAGCAGCGGCGGGTCACCTGTCAGCAGCTGGATGCCAGAGGTGCAGCAAGGACGCTGCCGGCGGCCGCCTGCGAGGGGACGAGACGGCCGGCGGACGCGGAGCCGTGCTCCGCCAATAACTGCCCCGTCTGGGTGACCAGTCCGTGGGGGAAGGTAGAGTCCGACGTTTAATCAAACATGTGCACTTTACAGTGTGTAGGAAACTTACCTTCAGCTGTGACTCTTTGAATCTTAGTGTTCAGGGAGGTGTTTGGGCCCCACCACCACCGTGCAGAAGAGATCGGTCGTTTGCCAGCACGCTAACGGCTCCTCCTACGCAGACTGTGATCTCCGGAGCAGGTACGCACGCGCTCAGACACGAAATGGCTCTTTCATACAAAACTGAAATGTTCCAAAACTGTTCGATTTTGCTCAGACTGTCTAAATCTGTGCGTCACTCTTGTTCCTTCCTGTGTCAGTCTGTAGGTATGTGTTAAATCCCAGGTACACTGTGCATTATTATCTATCAGCTTATTTACCATCTCTTCATTTTTATTGAACATCATATGTGTCCTGGGTCTGTCCGTTGGGCCTCATCGCCTACGAGGCCGTCAGGGAAGCATCCCAGTCAGGTAACCGAACGGCCTTCATTCAGTGTGGAAGAGCAGCGACTCTGACCACCCACGATCTCGTTCTCTCGGTTGCTGCTCACATCTCGTGGCCATATTTGAGGGGGGGAACATGGATCAGCCAGCGATTTGTCAGATTTGCCCGCGGTCAGCTCTCTTTTTTGCAACAGATCGGTACAGCGTCCACATCAGTGTAGACGTAGCATCTGTCCGTCTGCTGATCCCCTCGGTCTCAGATGCCTGAACCCGACCGCTCGGGGCAATCCCAGTGTGAGCTGGAGCTCCGAAACCTGAGATGAAATCCTGAGACCGCCGAATCCTCCTCCCACCAACTGAATCACTGACAAAGAGCAGCCATGGTGGAGTCCATCACCCACCAGGAACGAGTCTCTCTGATTACCTGTGATGTGATCAGAGCTGTCGCTCCTAAAGCTAAACACGCTGCGGGCAGTTACGGCACACAGTTTGGCTCACGATGTGCTCGGGGCACGCTGGCGTGCGGCTGGTGGATCAAACCATTGCTACCCCTTCTGTTTTGTTCTTCTTCCTGCCGAGCGTTGGGCAGATCAGCAGGTGAAGTTTGCTTCACTCCTAGGAGGGTCGCTGCTGCTCGCATTGCATTCGCGAACGGGGCGTGAACAGCTGACTCGGGCACACCCAGCGACGCCTCCAGTGTCGACAGAGAGCATGTTCCCCCGTCATCTACGGCCACGAGAACAGCTGCACCACATGCAGTGTTCTTTCTGCTTCCAGTCTGAGAACTTCCCTACATACAGCGACGGAGTCGTTCTTTTGAAAATGGCCAACAGATTATGGCTACCTCTCTTTAACCTGCAGGATGCTTAATTTAGCTCCCATGGTGACCATTAACTGAGAAATATTTATTAAAACCTCACAGGGAGAGCTGGATGGTTTTGACATTGGTGCACTGGGCACCGTGCTCACAGCTCTAAGCGATCAGCCAGTAACGCGGACCGAGACGGAGCAGAAAAGATAAATAAAACTTGATCAAATTTACATCACCAATCGCATCAATAAATACCACTCCCAAATCTTTTCTCTTTCAGACCGGTGTCCGTGCGCAACTGTTCGTCTGACCTGTGCGATGTTCAGTGGCGTCCCGGTGCGTGGCGAGCGTGCACCGTGGTATGTGGAAGTGGCTTCCAGTCCCGCAGGGTGGACTGCGTTCACAGCAAGACCGGCAGGACTCTGGCCGACCAGCACTGCGCCTGGCTCCAGCGACCCTCCACCTGGCAGCACTGCAACACCGCCACCTGTGGGAGTAAGTCTGCGCCTCGTCCTACTCTCTTTATGCGAAACCGTTAAATACGTAAATCTACGGCAGACCTGTCGCGTGTGCAAAGGTCATGAGTTTTTGAGCGTGTCAAAGGCCTGAAAAAGGCGATCGGGCCCTAAAAATGCTGCAATCGGCCACGTTGGGCTTTAACTTTGCATATTGTTTGTTTTATTCAAACCCCTAAAAAAACCCTGAAGGTTTATTAAAGTTTAATCTTCCCCGTGTAAATGATTTATGGAGGCAAATTTCATGTTTATGCAGATGAATTTCACCTTTTTGGGCTTCGGGCGCTCCATTGCGATGCCAGGGTTATTATAGTTAACTGAAACTGAAGCAGCAAAATGTGCCCTGGTATATTTCAGCGTTCAGACGTTCTTAAATGTGCCATGACAGATATCAGCCACATTACTACAAAGAAAAGCTGAAACGAATAAAAACTAAACTGAACATAACCAAACCTGCTCCGGGAACCAACCAAACAGGAAGCTGAACTATAAACTCACACTAGTGCTGAATGATTTATTTTGAGACGATCAATAAATGGTAAATGCTTCATCACCGGTGTCGTCGCTCCTCGTACGTCACGACATCCTGAACGTGGGCCGTACTGTAAGTGGCACATGGAGTGATTTCAGTGTCACAGTGAAGAAACTGTGGATCATCTGAGGCGTCAGAAAACTCACAGCCGCCTTCAGTCCGTCATTTTCACCCGTTAACGTTCAGAAAAATAAAAAACTTTCTTGTTTTTGATCTTGGCTTGGTGGCATCTGTTCCTGTAAACGGTCTTGATATCGAGACTTATCGATCTCACCGTGAAGTTAGTGGGGTTAGGTTAGGTGCAGATCGTGACTGTGAGTCAGTGCGGTTTACTGTCTGTCTGCGTTAGCCCCGTCGACACGTCAGCAGGAGACCCTGAACTGGATAAAAAGACGAAAATGGGTGGATGGGCTTAATGTTTTATTCAGTATGACTTAGAACGATTCGCTGAGCGCTGGCTTCACTTTTCAGTCCCAGAAGCTGCTTCCATCCAGTCTTGTAAATTTCCACCAGGAGGATGATGGGAAATCTTCTCAGGAACCCAGATGTAGGGAGTTTGTAGTCCTTAAAAAGACGCACTGTGTTTAGATGTGAGAAGGATCCAAACTTGAGTCTGTTCAGAGTGTTGTAGTGCATGGTGGTCATAACTTATAGCCAAACAAGATAAGTAAGAGCCATGAGAGGAGTCTGTGAGCGCATATGTCCACACTGTCGTTTGGAGACACAGTGAAATCTGCCCCATCTAACACCCACCGCTCCGTAAAACCTCCTGAAACACACCTGTAATGTTTCTTTACGGTGCTAAATGCGAGATGAGGTGTTCATTGGTGCTTTTTCCCTGCAGGTGAATGTGAGGACACCACCCAGTACTGCAGTGTGGTGAGGAGGCTGAGGCTGTGCCATGTGGACACGTACAAACAGAGATGCTGCAGCTCGTGCCTGCGTGGCGTTGACTCCACCTAGTGGCGGTGGAAGGTTTTAACCGCACACACACACACGCACACACACGCACACACAGACGGGTCTACAGGAGGCGGGAGCCTGAGCAAAGACTAAGACGGACAGCCCGTGTGAGTGGACGCCCACCCCAACGAGCTTCAGCGTGAACCTTTCACATACTGAAGGAAATCTGACGACAGGATGAGCGGGCTTTATTTTCTGATCTGGACCTAAACTGTAACATGAAGACAAGTGTTCACTATGTGGATCAAATAAAGTTTTTGGATTTTCCTACAGAGATGGCTGGTTTCCAGTCAGATTTTAACAAAGCGTGTTTTCTCTTCAACGAGACGTAGACTGACGGATCGGTCTGCCAGTTTATGTGACGCCTCCTGCAGCTGTCACGCTTTTCTGTCTCTGATCTCTTTATTTATTTGTGCAATTCTTCAAAAGTGTTTTTATAAAACGACACAGTTAAAAACAGAAAAAAGGAAGTTCCAGTTTGTTACAGCTCGGGTCGTTTCTGCTCCCTGACGTCGTTTCTGTGAACGTCAGCGAAGCAGGACGAGTGACACAGACGGCGTCAGAGCGAGAGATGAGGGTCAAAACTGACTCGGCTGGTAAGAAACTGGAGCTGTCCTTTAAACTGGCCCTGCCGTTACACCGGTGCGGTGTGTCGCAGTGCTTCAGAGAGCTGCTAATTCCTTCGCTGTGGATCCAGAGCGCTAAGTTTCCCAGGCTTTTCCATCCTGATGAGTTCGATTGACACACTGAATTCTTGTTTTTCTTTGAAAATGAATATAAAACTCTGAACATTAGAAGCATTGCCTTTAAAATCCTGTACTTGTAAAATCTGCCGTGTTTCTGGGATGAGCGGACGCTTCAGTGTTCAGTGCTGGGTTTGATGTTTTTTCTATTTCTACTCTATCTAAGCTGTGGTTAGATGTCACTAGAACACTTTTTAAGGTTTGGGAAGGATTATGGTTTTCATTCAGTCTTTACTTATTACAACATTCTTTTAAACAAGTCGGTTCAGTCCAGCAGAAATGTCTCCGTAAGTAAGCCGAGATGTAGGAAAACAAAGTTAAACCTACATAAGACGAGGGGTAAATAACACAAGCAGTATTTAAATATAAAGATTATGAAGCGTAACTGAAAGTAACTTGTTTATAATATACCAGTAAAATACTATAACATAATTAAAAAGTAATGAAAAAAGCTGCTTGGCAGAAACGTGTTGAAATAAAATTCAATAAAATAAAATAAATATTTACTGATGTGTCAGCACAAATAAAACACAATATTAAATCCAGACTATAGAAAATAAATAAAGTCTTTTTAATTCATATTTAACAAAATCATGTTCAGTTTGATTTTATTTTGATGGACCCAAATCACAACAACAGTCTGAAGGTAAAGGCCGTACAATATTAGAAGGAAGCCCAACCGTCAGACGGCCCTCTGTGGAAAACACTCAAGGAAAAATTCTCATCACACCACAGACTGTATACAAAAGATGGACGCCACCACCGTGACACCGCCCACTGATTGGTTAGTGACGTCGTCCTGTGAAGCCAATCAGAGAACGTAGGTGACGTGAGGGTCTGATGTTAGAATTGGCTTCTCAGTTATAAAGTGTCAGTACGATAAATAAGTATCAAAGATCCAAAATAAAGGTTACGTTTCATTCAGTAGTGACCGAGGCCACAAACTCACCAGTGGACTGTGGGCTCATTTTCACCTAGATTTATTACAACCAGGAGACTTTCCCCCTGCGGGCCATCAGAAAAAACGCAGGTTTAAGACTTGACTTTTCAGACCCAGAAGCTCGTTCCATCGTTCATGTGCAGCTTCTGTGTCGGCACAGCTATGATGACCCACCACAGCTGCTCTTGTACACTAAATCAGTAAATCGGGATGCTGCCTGAACCTCAGAGTCACACAGTGATACCTTGGTGATACCAAGTTTCTGCATGACATAAGACAGAATTTACCCCTTGACGAGCATTCGCGCGTGTGAAGGTAGCGGCGATTACCGATGAAACGAGCTGCTGGTGGAGCTTCGGTTTGCCAAAGCATGAATGTTCTAACCCGCCTCTGATCCTCAGCCGTGACAAAGCTTTGTAAAATAATTTCAGCTCACACTGAGACACCAGCGCGACACCGACGGGGTCTGCTCATGTTACCTTTGTACAGGTTATCATACCGACGTGCTGCATTGTACAGTGTCCTGTATATACTGTGTTCTAAGTGCAATATCGTACTCTGAGTGTATGTAGACTGTGCGAGGCCTTTATTTTCTTACTTCCTGTTGTATTTTAAACTCCTGTTTAGAATATAAAGCACTGGTATTGTGTACGTTGATCAGGTGGTGCGTTCGCTGCCTCTCGCCTGCTTTGATTTGCATGTGATGTTTTCTTGCTCCGTTGTGACAGACCACTCAGTAACGTGTTCAGTGTTTCTCTCTGGCTGCTGATGACTGCACGGTACGGCCAATCGGATGCGACGGCATCACGCTGCTTGTGGACTTCCAGCTTGGCTGAAAGAACGTGCGACAAATCATAAATATGCTTCAGGTGACAGTGCAAAGGAATAAAGACCGTTTGATGACTTCATGACTGCGGAGCTGCTTTTTGTTTGCATTTGAAAATAAAAATGTTCCCAGAGAACGATGAGAGTTTGTCACTGACTCAGACACAGGTCCACACCAAGTGATATTCAGGTGTTTCAGGGCGTGTGGCCCACGCCACCTTTGCCGGTGTGTTATGGAAAAGGTGGCTTTAAAGGAAACTGAATATCCTTAACTTTTACATATTTCACTGGGAAAGAAACATTAAGGTGGCGGGGGGCAATTTGGGGCATCAAACTCTTTGTTAAAAAAATCCCAGGTGTGCACATGGTGTCAGAGGAGGGCTCACAACCCTCTGTGTGTGAGATATAAACTGCTAATTCCTAATCATGTTTTGGGACTAAAATACGTTTTTGTTGGAAACAGAGAGAGACCCGCTCCTGTCTGAAAGTTTGGTGAATGTGAAGCTTTTTTTCAATCCCAGCTCTTGTGCTCTTCTTCACTTTTAATTTTTTGGGGGTGGACGTGTCCCCCCTGCCCCCCCTCTGAAATCTACACCAGCACCAGCAGAGCTAAGTCTGGATGGTTAACACTCGTTATGACTTTGTCATCATTAAAACCATCATCGTTAAGCTGGGTCATGAGAAATTCTGGATGATACGGTGAGTTAGAACAAGAAGTGTGTTAAGAAAACTGATTGTCCCAAATAACGTGATTATTGATTATATATTAATTGGTATCTTGGTATCTACACACCACTAACATACGAGGTAACACACAAAAAGTGCCTCCAGCCACTGATCATTGATGTGTGTGTTTTATGTCCATGTTTATAATGATAGCCTGTAGTGAGCATTATAAAAGACACAGTTATGTATTAAATAAAAAGTGATATTAGAAGTATCTTTGTGACTCTGCATTATTCTACCTATTCTGTGTTTTACATCATGATCAGTTCTTTATATGAGAAGTGATTCTTGGGGGGGGGCTTTTGAAAAAGTCTTATTTAAAAAAGGGAATTTCTCAGACTTTTTTTCTTGGAATTTGGGCACTTTTTGTTTTTTCTTTTCACGTGAATTTCCATTTAGGGTTAGCAGTGCCAAAATGAATTCTAATTTTTAATTACATTTTTAAATAACTAAATATGTCAATAATTAATTAATTCAATTTGTCATTAAAAGTTAGGAATAAATGAATAATTTATTAAATGTTTTAAATGAAATAAAAATGCATTTAACGAAACAATTAATTATTTAATGGCGTATTTAATCAGTTTATTCTGTCACTCCTGGCCCTCCACAATCATCCTCCGTGAGGTTTACACCCGTTTAAACGCTGACCGAGGCGGCGCGTGAACTCAGCTGCTCCAGGATGAAGCTCGTTTTTCCCACATGCTCCTGAACGCAGCTAGGACGTTTGCCAATGGGCGTCGTTAAAGTGCAGCATCAGCTTCCGGGAAAACAACGTGAGTCAGGTGTCCCCCACATGTTTGTAAGATGGGAGCTTTTCCCGGCTCGGTTTGTGTGTTTGGCACGATTTAGACTCTCGGGACGTCGCGTCGCTCCTTTAGAGCGGAAGTGTGCTCTTCCTCTTCTTCCTCCTCTGAGGAGTTTGTGGTGGTTAGCCGCAGAGTTAGCAGCTCCTCCGCTGCCGGCTCTTATTCTCGTCAGTCCGTGTTTCAGGGACTTATCTGACAGGTCCAGCCGGTGACCGTTGGTCCGTCCGTGCTTTAGCGCCGTGGCTAACATAATTAGCAGGTGAAGGTGGGCTTGTTGTCGGTGTTCACGATGGGACACACCAGCCTGGAGAAGATCATCTCCCTGCAGAGGAACCCAGCCAACATCAGGAACCTGTGCATCCTGGCTCACGTTGACCATGGTGGGTCAAAGTTATTTATCTCAGTTCTCATGTGAGTCACTGTGGGGGGATAAACAAGCACAACGACCCAAACTCGATCGAAGATTTAACTGAATTGCTGTTCGGCGGGAGTGCCGAGCAGGTAGAGTGTGAAGAAGGGGAGCTCTTTAATCGTTAGTGCCCACTTTATTATTCGGCACACTTTATTTACTTACAGCCAGCTGCTGATTGGTACACACACACACACACTCTGTAGGATGCAGGATTTGGAGTCATGTATAAAGTGACTGACATCGGCAGCATCATTGTGTTCTCATATATCTAACTACAGCTATACTGCTCAAGACTTTGAATCTTTATTAACACTCACAAAAGCATTTTACAGATGTTCTGTATTCGTTTATTTAGAAGTGTTAGACACTGATTCTGTTCCTGAGGGTTTCTGGGAGGATGTTTCTTTTTAAGTTTCTGCCTGTTTTCAGGTAAAACTACTCTGGCGGACTGCTTAGTGGCGAGTAATGGCATCATATCGAGTCGACTGGCGGGGAAGGTTGGTGACTGTTGGCTGCAGAGTTGGGTTTTTTGGCAGGTCGGAGCAGGTTTCTCACTCTTTCTTCTTTGCTGTATCTTCACAGCTGAGGTATCTGGACAGCCGGGAGGATGAACAGATCCGAGGAATCACCATGAAGTCCAGCGCCATCTCCCTGCACTACTCACACGGTAATGATCCCTGTGCTGCTCGTCCGACTGGCTCACCTATCTGTACATGTAGATGCAGGGGGCCACCCAATCACGCTCGCATTCTGCATTCAGTGCATGCTCTCCCCGTGTGTGCGCGGGTTCTCTCCGGTACTCTGGCTTCCTCCCACAGTCCAAACACATGCAGTTAGTGGGGTTGGGTTAACTGGTGATTCTCTAAATTGCCCACAGGTGTGAATGTGAGTGGTTGTCTGTGTCTCCGTGTTAGCCTCTGTGATAGGGTGGCGACCTGCTCAGGCTGTACCCCGCCTCTCGCCCTATAACAGCCGTGATAGGCTCCAGACTTTTACTGTAAAAACTGATATTCAGTACCTGCGTTATTACACAAGCCCAGATGCTACACCTGTGTGCATGTGTCAGTTATTTTTGGTGTTGAGAGTGAGACTCTCATTTTGTGCATTTACACGCACAAAATGTCAGTTTTGTCACTTTAATATTGGACGCATCCCGGCGTGAATGACTATCACAGTAAAGGCTTTAAAATCAAGCAATTCATGAAAAAGTCCAAAAACCTCATCCGAATCCACGGCACCCATGTGATCGTCCTTCACCTGTGCTGGACGCTGATGTCAGCGTTTGTTTGCTGCTAATTGCCGTTCTGAGATTTCTCTAAACAGCGTTTGTGTGCCTCGTCTCCTCAGGCGATCGGGAGTACTTACTGAATCTGATCGACTCTCCGGGTCACGTCGACTTCTCCTCAGAAGTTTCCACCGCTGTCCGGCTGTGCGACGGAGCTGTTGTAGTTGTCGATGCTGTGGAGGGAGTGTGTCCGCAGGTAAATCTGCTTCCTCGATACGCTTTAAGGACCAGACATGTCATTTACTGTGGATTCAGTTTTCTGAAGTTTAAGGAGCTCAGAAAGAAAAGCGTCTGGACTTCTTCAAGTTTCTTGAAGATGTTTCCCCTCTCATCCGAGAAGCTTCTTTAGTTCTAAGAGCAATTGGTGGAGAGTCCCAGATTTTTCCTAAGAGGTCCCGACCCTCTTGGGACACTCCCTTTAGGGCTTAAAAGTCTGGGACTCTCTACCAGGTCTCTATCAGGGTCTGTATTTATGATGCAGTCTTGATTTCTAAATAAGGTGTTTTACCACGAGCTCTCGATTCTGCCCT